>JBBPCS010041329.1:0-20396 GCA_037974645.1 Hollardia meadi
CTGGGTAATGTAGTTTAAGTGCCATTATGAATCGCCAAGAGACAGACTCTGATATGGAGAAGACAGGAAAGGGTCCTCGGAGTGTGTGAGAAGTCCCGGTACACCGGAAAAAGTCACGGTACGCCAAGGGGTAAAATCATCAGTAGAAGTGGGGGTACTGCGTACCGGCCCACTTAAAGCACTGTCTACAACCTCCGACTTAAAGTGACTCCATGTATTGTAACTTTTTCTGAACAACGGCTAAATGCTAAAACAAAATGTAAAAATAGCACAACTTGAGAAAAGTCATGAAATCAGAAAACCGACTCAGTACTGTCCTTTATACAGCTAACGTTTGCTAGCATTAGCTATAGTGGTCATACCAAACAATGTAAGGCCGTAGCTTAAAACCCAGATTGTTTTGACTTGAGTAACGGTGCGTATTATTGCTTATGAACTTTTCATTTGCAAAACTGACTTATTCTTTCTTTCAATATAGTTTTAATTGGTGAAAAAGTCCCAGTAGGTTGAAGTTTAGTAGAAAGTTTTTTGTTTTGGATCTCAGTGTGGTGTCCTGTGTGAAAATCCCTCATGGCTGCTCTGATTGGTCCTGCTTGTCCCCTCCTCCCTCTGTTGAGGCCAGTGATTGGGCAACAGTCATGTGCTTTTAAAGAGACAGTCTATTACAATATTTGGTATGTGTCATTGAATATCAGTGATTATAAAACATTTCACTATTTATTATCAGCAAGGAAAGTCTTAACAGAAGTTGCCCATCACAGATCACCCTTCCTTTTCCTGTCTGCCACTGATATAACTGTAGCCTACTGTGAAACTCAACAACTTTATTTTCTTTAGCAGGATAGTAGCGATGACTAAAGGTGAAAATTTGTGTTTATTTTCCTTTTTTCCAAGACTATTATCTAAATGATGTATGTGGTTTTACATGGTCTCGAGGGCGAGTTCTGCAAATGTGTCCATTGTCTGCCTTTAGTTCAAAGGGATAGTTCGCCAAGTTTTGAAATATGCTTATTTGCTTTCTTGCCAGGAGTTGGATGAGAAGGTTAACCACTGTCATTTTGTTTGAACAGAGTGTGAAGGTGGTTAGTTTAGCTTAGCATAAAGACTGGAAGCATGAGGAAACACCGGCTCATTCAAATGCTGGAAAAAAGTCTACCTACCAGCACCACTGATGAACACATTGTTTCTAACATGTACCCCAACAGAAATGGGGGAGTTAACTATTGGAGCTAGAGAGACAAAGTCCTGACAGGGCGAGCCTCCGTTCCACTAGCCTCTGTAACTCAATACTGACAGTCAGACAAATTGGCAACCACCATCACACTTGGTTAGAAGTTGTCACCTTCATGATTTTGCAATGGTTTCTTTGTGAGAATACAAAAAAACAGTTCAACATGTCTTAATATCAATAACGTTCCCCAACAACGTTTTAGCTGGAATCTCACTTTGGAGTGAGCCTAAGCTAGCCGTTTCCCATTGCTTCCTAATCTTTATGCTAAGCTAAGATAATTGCCTCCTGGCTCTAGCTTCATATTTAACGGACAGACATGACAGTGGTATCGATCTTTTCATCAAACTCTCTGCACAAAAAAACAAGCATGTTCAACAAAATGTTGTTGCTAAGCAAAATGTTGTTAAGTAGTTCTAAGATGTAATCTGGTTGTCTATATAATGGGGCGAGAAGGGAGCAGAGAGCAACTTCATCATAGTTATTTTCAGGAGTTGTTACTCTATAGAAGGACATCTTTTCTGGCACTGTGTGGAGAGAAACACTAGCAGGGATGTTGGATAGCCCAAGGGGTTGGATTAACATTACACAGCTGGCTAAATCCGACATCAATTTAGCAATTTAACAGACCCGTGTGTCCTTCACCCAGATTTTAGCTAGCAAATATAACTTGATGAGACATGCTGTACTGTCGTGTTCTGACAGTCTTTTGGGTTGTGTCAGATCTGTCAACGGTTGAATGTAGGTTTGATTATGTCTTTGATTTCAACCTAAAGCTTGTTTGGAGCGAGGCTCTGCCAATGCTAATGCTTCTCTAATCATTAGAGTCTACCTCTTGTGAATTATGTTTCAGGATGCAGATCATTAGCTTTTGTTCTGAGCCAGTAAAGGCCTCATAGCCGCAAATTACTTCACATAGTAGCTGTTTACTATGGAAGCCAGAGAGAACAGCCTAACCCCATCAGTGTTTGAGTGCTTGTTGATATTTAGCATCGTCCCGCCTGCAGCTCAGGCTCTGATTGAATTAGATGAATCCCGCGACAGGCTATACCATATGCAAGGCAGCTTTGTCTCACCTCAATGTTACAGCGTGCATAGACTTATAGCATGCACAGTGTATCATTCTGGTGTGGTCCTCTGCTGTCCTCAGTTAACACCTTGTTGTCTTTGCCCGGTCAGGTTTGACTACTGCAGGTTCATAGAGCTAGACTACGTTCCCATGGAGGCAGGCTATATGGTCTCAATGCGTCCGACTAAAGGCTATGCATCCACCAAGTCGCCAACTAAAGGATACGCTTCCACCAAGTCTCCAGATCGCCACAGCCGCTCAACAAACTCTCCCTCCACCCCTCGTTCTCGGTCTGTTTTAAGTCCCACCTTCATGCATGGGAATGATGAGACCCTTTGCTCTGTTGTGAATGTTTCATGATGTTACATCGTGGAAAACATCTGAGAGAATTGTTTCCATAACAACATGTCTTGTCTGACCTGTTAAACCCCATTTATTTTTGTTCTTTTTTCCCTAACCTACCCTCCCTTAATTTCTTTTGAGGAATGCTTCTTGTGGTTACATCACTGACTGTCTAATTTGTTTGGATTGTTTGGTTTGGTTTTCATCTTTGCAGAGCACACTCTTTTTGAAAAACGGCAACATCACAGTTAGTACCCAAAGGATTGTCAGCCATAACTTTAGCCTCTGTATTTGTAATGTGTCTGTGTGTATTTGTGCGTTTCTGTGTTGTATTGGCATGTTAGTGGACCTGGACTGACATTTGCTTCATTCATGTCTCTTCTGATTTGTTGTTTTGAACAGTGTCATGATGGTTTTGGTCACAGAACAGCTCACAGAATTCCCTGTCTCATCGTTGTCTTGAGTGTTTCATGGTGTTACCAGGAACATACTAACATGTCTCCTCTTATTGTGGACCAGGCGGACACTGGCCGCGCCCAGTAATAGAGATCCCTATGGCAATGCCTCAATCAGCAGCAGCAGCAACTCAAGCTCTTGTAAAGGCAGCGACTGCAGCCCCACCAAAGGGTAAGGCATGAAAAACTGCATTGCCTGTTCGGTAATGGAGGTGAAAAGCTTCTGTAACGCAGTGCTCTTATCTAACATACTGAATAGAATGGTTGATTGCACTCATTAACCAAACGTGAAAGTTACAAAAAGTGTTGGATTGCATTACTTTTAAAAGTAACTTGTTACATTTCTAGATTATAGCCATTAAAAAGTAATTTGTTACGTTACAGCGTTACCTACTGAGAAAAGTAACTCGTTAGAGTACTTTTGCATTGCCAAACATGACAACCCCTTTACGATGTAGTTTCAGCTGGGGGATGTCGAGTGGCGATCACTTTCATACATAAAAAAACAACTCAACAATGTCAAGAAAGGAAATAAAATATTATACTTATTGTCCAGAAAAATGCACTTTCTGAATTCAAGTCTCTGTCTTTAACTAAACAAGCTTAATTGCCTCGTTAACTCATCGTCAGTCAAACTTCAAACGAGACGTAATGCGTTACATTACTCGTTACCACAAAAAAGTAATCTGAGTATTCTAATCAATGCATTACTTTGTAACGCTTTACACCCAACACTGGTTACAAATAAAAATTTAAACTTTATATGGCTTTATATGCCGAGCTGTTTTATCAGCCTGATAATCAGACTGAACTGCAATTTCATGTTCTTTTTATCATTTAAATCACTAAAAATAAGATGTGCTGCAATTCAGAGACTAATATGTGCATTTTTAATCTTTCAAAGCTGCTCTAATCAATATTTCTTTTAATAATAGTGGATCAAACAACTGTGTGTTATGTAAAAGGTGTTGCTCGTAGGGATGAACCCACAGAGGATTATCATTTCTTTCGTTTCTGTTAACTCAGTGGAGAGATTTAGTTCTTTTTAACACATCAATTTACTTTTTCTCATCAGCGTAATTTTCAGTGACAGGAAGCAGCTGTTTTCAGCTAGAAAGGTCTAAAAACCCACTCTTGCACTACCTGCCCAGCACCAAACGGCAGGCAGATAAAGTTAGCAACTAGCTAGTGAGAAGTGGAAAATTTTCCTCATGAGACCCAAACATTGCTCAGAGGAGAGTGAATATTGTCAGGGGGACCAAACACAACTCCAAATGAATGCTAATACTGCTCTGTGTTTGATGTGTAAATAAGCCACTGTTTTGGCTAACATGTTGGTCATATCTGGTCATATCTTTATATGATGATAATAAGTCATTGGGAAAAGAAGAAATAAGAAGAAGAAAGGGGGAGGGGACAAGACGAAGAGGAGGATAAAGATATTTGGCTTAAGGAAAGACTGCTGCCTCCAAGTGGCCAAAAAAATCAATCAATGCAGGTTTAGTATTGTTTAATTTGTATAAATATGAGTGCTGTTACAATACTGCAGTACAATTCCACTTTTCAACAAAACCCCTTCTTTCATTTAAGAAGCCAGAAAATTTCAATAAATAAATTTAAATTTAAATTATGTCTAAATGCAATACATTTTACCTTGTTCCTAAATAAAATAGTCTAAAATGGGCAAATAGTTGTATTTACATCAGGAACAATCTGATCAACAAATGATTGAACAAGATTATGCACAGGACCAGGCGTTTAATGCCAGTTTTCTGTGCTTGAAAGTTTTCAATATCAGTGCTACAGATCTCACTGAAGCGAAATCAGTTATAAAGATCATGAAAGGACACCTTTCTTATTTTTGTGTCCTAGACGTCATCAGAAGTACACATCATGTACGGACAACCATGGTATCAGACCCCCTCCACCAGAGCAGTACCTCACACCCCTGCAACAGAAAGAGGTGTGTATCCGACACCTGCGGGCCAGGTTAAAGGAAACCATCAACACTCTGCAAGACAGGTGAGACACTGAGATTGAAGACTATCAATATTGACCAGAAAGTCACTTTTTATATTGTTTTTGTTGTTTTTTCTTAAGTACTTCTTCAACGTTCTAACCTTAACCTTACCCTAAGCCTAATATCTTTATGGTTCACTCCCCTTCTCTTTTGTTCTTCCTTTCTTCTTTATTTTGGCCCTCTTAGAGATACAGAGATAGATGAGCTGAGAGGCCAGCTTTACAGGATGCAGGAAGACTGGGTTGAGGAGGAATGTCACCGTGTGGAGGCTCAGCTGGCACTTAAGGAGGCGCGTCAGGAGATCCAGCAGCTCAAGCAGGCTGTGGACACTGTTCGTGCCAGGCTCAGTGATGCTGGTGGGATCAGCGGTGATGTAGGGGTCCAGAAGTACTTCCAGGACATCAACACTCAGAACCACAAGCTTGAGAACCTTTTGCTCAACATGGAGCTAGCTCAGGCTGGATTAGCCAAGGAGGGGGAAGCCATACCAGGCTGTCGGACCCGTGTTGGGGGTTCAGCACCGGCATCGGTATCAGGGGAAAGTCCAGGGGGAATACCCAAACCAGCAGTAGGAGGAAGGGGTTCTTGCTCCTGTGACGGCTCGCCAGCCCGCTCTCTGACCCGGAGCTCCACCTACACTAAGCTGAGCGACCAGGCGCTGGCGGACCGTAACGGCAACGGCCCGGACTTTCCTTGTCTGTCAGGTGATGGCACACAGGACAGCGGCTTTGTATGCTGTGGGGAGAGCAGCGTCCCCAGCCGGGCTGACCTGCTGCTGGAGGCTGCCTTCCTCTCTGAGGAAACGGCGTCCTTACTCAACTCCTACACGCAGACCTTTTCCCACTCTCTGCCCAACTCTCTGCCTCACACTTTCTCCCATACCCTACCTCATTCTTTCCCTCACAATTTGTCCCAGTCTGTGCCCCACACTATGCCGCACTCCTCCACCTATGAGACGCTGTGCACTGGTGAGCGACTGATGCCCTTTCGTTGTGGCCTGGGTGGAGTGGGCTGTATGAGCCATCCATGCCTGTCCCACCACCACCTCTACCTGCACCCTCTGCGGGAGATGGGCATTCAGACTGAAAGCTGTCCCATTCCTGCAACAGCAGGTTACCCTTCTGACCTGGATACTATTGCAGAGCAACGCACTTTCCGCTCCCAGGCATGCAGCCCTACCTCCACCTGGATGTCTGATGAGGGGGAAGAGGAGCTGGACTCCATCACCACCACAACTTCAGTAACCACAGCAACGGTCATGAGCACAGCCACAGAGCCGATTCCAGTCTCCAAAACACCACTGGTCCCACTCTTACCGCGCTCTGCTACTGTGGCGTGTTCCATGGAAAGTCCTCTGTGTGGGGGAGAAGAGGGAGTGGAGGAAGAAGAGAAGCAGGAGAAAGAGAAGAGAGAGAAGGAAGCTGTAGCAATGCAGAAGCAGGGGGAAACAACAGGAGTGATTAGACTCACAGAAGAAGGGAAGCAGATACAGGTGGGCTCAGTGGGAGGAAATGAGGTGGCAGTTCAGGTGGAGGCAGCGCCAGGAAAACTGTGCGATTTAGCAGAGACATCCGCAGGGACACAAGGTGAGGTTACGTGTGGAGGATGCTATGGAGAAGGCAGACAGGGTGGGACAACAGTGGAAAACCTTACTGTGGAAGACAGACAACAAGAAGCTGGACTATCAGCAGGATCAACCCAGGCAGAGGCAGCAGAGTCGAGTCCAAGTTGCCCGAGATTATCGTCAGGTGGGGAACAGCCTCACACCTCCCAGCCGAGGAGATCTACTTCCCATGAGGAGATAGCTGGTGTCACTGTAGTGGAGGTCCACGGTGAGAACGACGATGAAGATGAAACTAAAGAACAAGGCACCACAGAGGGCGCATCAGCTGAGGAGGAAGATGGCTCTGGTAAAATTCAGAAAAGCTACTGGAGTCGTCACTTCCTGGTTGATCTGCTAGCAGTGGCCATCCCTGTGGTGCCGACTGTGGCGTGGCTCTGCCGTGGCCCAGTCCGTGGTGGGCAGCCCATGTATCATATAGGGTCACTGCTGCGCGGCTGTTGCACTGTGGCGCTGCACTCATTGCGCAGGGGAGGTGGGTTGAGGCATTACCCCGCAGGCGGGGGAGACCTGGGCGGATCACTGATATAAGAGGAGAATCTGTTCAGCACCTCTGTGGTCCTTAACTATGACCTCTCCTCTGTGGGCCTGGGTCCTTACCTTGTTGGAAGATGCCTGTAGTGTGAGGAGAGGAAGAGAGAGATCTTCCTGTCCTGCACTTCTCATCGTGGTTAATAGCTGAGGGGAGGAACAGGAACTGTGCATTTATGACTGAGGTCTCTAAACTCTGTTCTGTTTGGTCCTGCTATTGATTCTCACCCACTAGTCCCTGCTGTTGCTAGCTTGATGTGTGCTGACACTACTGACTTGTGCAAAACTGAATGAGTTGATTGAAATGAATGATCTATGCTTGGACGTTCATCACTGATTGTTTTGTTTTTAAATGAAGGGAAATGTTAAAGGTTCATTGATCCGCCATTCTACCAGTCTGACGCAATTCTGACATGTTCAAATTATCCATTTGTGGGTGTGCACATGGAATATGGTATCTGTACGTATGAGTGTGTACATGTATTACCAAATGGCTTTGTTGTCTGCCGTAAACGAGCTACACTCTGCTCATTGGCCAGTGAGTGAGGGCAAATCCACCCTAATTCAGAATTTACATGGAATTAATGGAGACAGTTTGGACTTGTCTTTGAGTCTTTGACATCTTCAAGACTGAAATCATGGAGTTTATCTTTTATTAAAAAACAGAACTCAGGTTGATTCTAAGGGTAGAAACACATTGAAACACACCGCAGCAAGACTCTCCAGAAATATAGACACTTCCAACACTCAGCTCGATTTTAACACTGAACTGTTTGAGATTGGTTGTGGTTTCACGTGGGGTCACAATGCCATGACCTTGTAGACCGAAAACAGATCACCATTTATACAAAGGAGGGATCTGTGTTGGTAGGGTGTGTTGTCTCATATACGAGTTAGACATGAAGTACAATCCAGGAAATCAAGTTTTAGTAATAGATCCACGACTTATCAGACACCAAAACATTGGTCAGTAGTTTATAATACTCTGAAACAGCATTTTTGTTACAAATTATCTACTTTAAGTGTGCGCTTGCATGTGTGTGATTGGCCAACAGCAGAGAGGTTTTTGTCTGACCCCTCTGCATTGGCACCCCAGCTGCGTTGCTGGACTGGTCTCATTCAAATGAATGACGATCTGTGTTTTAGCAAGGCTTAAGTCTGTCTGACCACCGCTTAACTGCCCCAACAATCGCATATCTTGGTGTTCATGGTGATCAGATGGATTTCTAGCATGGCAGAAATTTTAATTCCACTCAGTTTGAGCAGTTAATAGCAGTTAATTTCCCACATGGCTACGGTCAACAGATCAGTAAACTCTAGTGAGTGCAAAAGAAGTTGGAGCCAGCAGGCGATTAGCTTAGCTCCGCATGAAGACTGGAAGCAGGGGGGAAACAGCTAGCCTGGCTCTGTCCAAAAAAAATCAATTTAAAAAAAAACAATACTGGTAGCGTACCAGCACCTCAAAATGTGCAAATTAACATGTCCAATCTCACCTGTTTAATCTGTACACCAATAGAAATGTAAAAATAAATTGTTGTTTTACAGGATGTCAGTGCCGGAAATATTTCCTGTTCGGAAAATCGCAAGAAAGTATAGTGTGTATTATTTAATCCAACCCCTTGTAAGTGTATTTCCAAAAACTAATCCTTTAATGTTAGTGCTTTTTTTTTATATGTTATGACTAACTGTGTGTCTGACTGAGACTGTGCAGTGAGAGAAATAAAACTAAACTTTGCTGTAGATCATACTGGATAGAAAAATTAATTACTTCATTCACAGTTCATACTCTGATGTAGATCAGTTGGTAAGTCTCAAATTGGCCACAGAAAGACTTGATAGAAAAACAAAAAACATCTGCCATCTCTTGATTATGCTGTAAAACTCCACTCTCCTATGGAATACATTAACACCTAACATTTCTCCTTTGTTTTAAAGTGGCTTTTGATATAGAATCTGCTCTTTCATTCCCCTCAGCACCCAGTGGATCTGGTGGCTCTATGCAGCTCACTGTGTTCGGTGTGTTTCTACCCTGAGAGTATATGCAGGAACCAAACAAAGCTGATTCAGATGCAAAAGCTCACACTCAAGCTCGGTGAATCCACAAAGTTGGCCCCCAGTTAATTCTTCTGCGAATCTACAGATTTATTCAAAATGCCACATATTTTACAGTATGACTGCAACCAAACCTCATAATGTTTTTTACTTGTATCTTCTCTATGCACAGCATCCCTCTGGGTTTTTACTGTGCAGTTACAGACACAGCCTGCACCTATTCTACTTTTTCTCTCAACCATTAAAGGAATAGTTCAGCATTTTGGGCTTTTTTGCTTTCTTGCGGAGAAATAGATGAGAAGATTGAAACCACTCTCATATTTGTACGCTAAATATGAAGCTACAGCCAGCAGGCAATTAGCTTAGCTTAGCATAAAGAGTAGAAGCAGGGAGAAACGGCTAGCCTGGCTCTGTGCTCTGTCCACTTCTAAAGCTCAGTAATTTTTTTTGTTTAATCCATACACAGCTGAGGGGTGAAAAGTTGTGTTTTTTACAGGGAACTACGTGCTGGAACTATTTCTTTGTTTAACAACACCTCTCAGCCATTTTGACATTATGCGTGGACTTTTTCCTGTCCTCAGTCACATGGCTGCTCCTTGTGCCCTGAAGCTTGCATTCAAAGAAAAACCCAGCTGAATAACTGAACCCAATGTGGGCTGCCTTCATTTCACATAACGTACAGAGGAAATCTCTCAAATTCATCAAATCTTATGGGAAAGTTATACGATGATCAGGAACCTCACTGGCTCAGATTGACACTTTGATGCAGATCTGAATGAAGTGAGTTGTGCTCAGTCTGTGCTCTGTGCTGTATATTTCTGCTAACTTAATGCTCTTGTGGTGTAGTTTAACTGTCACCCTGGTAGTGTGTATTTCAAGTCAACTGTGCAAGAGTTAGTCAGTCACTGCAAAAAAAAAAAAAAATCTATTAGTTTAACAGATGATTCTGTAAAGCTTTTCTAGATATGGAGTACAACATGTTAACTGACACTCAAAATGTAAATTGATGAGATATCTGGGTTGTAATCGCATTTAGGGTCAGTCTTTGTTTTCATGTTTGAACGTGCTTTTCAAGAGGACTTAGATCAAAGTGGCATCTGATGGGTACTTATTCTGTCTGCTGATCTTATGTGCATATGTTTAGGGACAGTTCACACCAAAATACATATTTTCCCTCTTACCTGTAGTGTTATTTATCCATCTAGATTGTTTTGGTGTGAGTTATCTCTGTAGAGATGTCTGACTTCTCTTCAATATAATGGAACTAGATGGCACTTTGCTTGTGGTGCTCAAAGCATCAAAAAAATACATTTGAAAAACTCAACATCAACGTCTCTTTCCAGAAATCATGACCCGTTACTCAAGATAATCCACAGACCTTGTGAGCAGTTTCATGGAGGAACTATTTCCTTTCTGTAGCACTGCACAGAAGGAAATGTGCATCAACTCATGGACAAGAGGCTAGCTAACTAAGCTAGCTAGCTAATGTTACAGCTCAGCCGAGGAGGACGGCATTAATGTTTACATCCCGACAACACGAGCACGAGCCTCTCGTCCATGAGTAGATGCACGCATCCTTCTGCAGTGTAGTTCGGAAAAAAAAAAGTTTTTGGGATGATCTAACCCTTTAACTGTATATGTAATAAGGGCAAATAAGCAGCGTGTGACTGTAAAATCAAAAATCATGACTGTCAGAGACTAATGAGCCAAACGTGGATCAAGGAACACCCCGACACAACAAGCAAACCAGTCTGACGCCGACTGAATTGTTCAGTTCTTTGGTGAAGAAATAAGCAGCGTGAAACTGTTTGTTTTTAATATTTGGTTGACATATTTTGCACTGTTGTTCACTTTAGAATTTTCAGCAATTACTTGAAGTCGAGATTGTACGTGTATCCAGAGTGTCGTATGTCCGCTGAGTTCTGACTGCTTGTTCTGTTGATCTGCAGTGTCAGTTTGACACAGGTGAAGTCTAACAGAGGTAACACAGACATTTCAGGTAGATCCTTAAAAATACGTCGACAATGCATGTCATTATTTCTGTGAACACTGTAAAACAGTTGCCTTTCATCCATTACAGGAGCTGTTGATGTCAGCTCTTAACATTTGACCATGATATGTTTCTACAGTCCATACAGAATGAATGGACATTTAAGTCTCAATGCTGCTGTAAAGCCACCCTGGCAGAGAATGAGCAGTGTTCATGCTACGTGGTCAAATTATATAATTGTCAGCGACAATCATGACCATCCCTGTCTGTTGTTTGGTTTTCACTTCATCGATCTGAAGGAGTCACATCAGCAGCGGCCATCATCAGTGCATTAAGGCCCATGAAAAGATTGAATGAATGCCTTAGAGACACGCAGGACTGTCTCTTCTCCACTCACACGTTGTCACATTTGCCACTTTTGCTCACCCAAGGTTATGGGTCATCCCCCATCATCATGGCTCGTGCACTAGTTTGAGTTTTCCATCTCCTGACTGTATGAACCGCTTGGCTAAAGTGGATTTAGGAGGCTGAAACAGTTTCATGTTTTACAAAAAGCCATATAACCCTGTGGGGGAACAGGTGCAAGAATGTGGGAGGCAGCCTCCTCCTCTCAATGTTAATGTATTGTGAAAAAAAGAATGATGAAAGCAGTACAAATCTCATGCTGTCATTAAATACAGGCTCCTGTAACAAACACGCTGATGGAGGACAGGTAAAGGTAGATTTAGTGAAGCTGTGTTAAAAGGTTTAGGAGGTCAGGCTCGTTGTGGGTAGCAGCAATCATCTCAACCCCCTTCGTTTACCTCTATGCACAACAGTGTACACTTTAGCTGCATTACGCCATCATGTAAATGAGTTTCTGACTACTAAACTGTGGTGCACTGTTTTTATTGTATTACAGAGCCCCCCCAGTCCTGAAAGATTTTTTTTTTATCTTGTGTGCGTTGGATCACAAGTTATCATCTTTCTTGCACAACTTCGCATCATTTGATATTTTGTGACTTGTTATCTTGTCTTGAAGTTTTTATTTAATATCTTTATTTTTCTGATACAATGCACATTGCTCAACATCACTGGAAATGTGCCAGTGTTACCCAAATGTTCTTGTGTTCTTCAGGACAGTGGGGCCTTTGTACTCAATAACTTTCTGTCTTTTGCTTTGATGTGTTTAATGTATGCTGGTGTTTCTAACAGGCCTGTATTTCAACTGTCTGCACTTACTAGTCCCAACAGAGTTTGGCGAACATCGTCACATCCTTTGTCCGCTATGTTTTCAGTGAGTAATAAACATGCAGTGTCCTTGTTTAGGCCTCTGACAGCTAAATGCTTGAGCTCCAGCAGAGGCTTGAGGCTCATCAGGGTGTGATTGATTTACTTATTAAACGTTTAATTTGACTTTCCTCCAATCAATCTTTATCATGCAGCACTTTATCATAACCCAATCCAAGATTAGCACGATGCCAAGGAGGCCATCAAAACCTGTCCCATAAAACACCTGGACTTCCTGCTGTTGTGAGGTCGTGCCAGTGTACAATATGTGGGTGGAGGGTGGGATGCGGGGGGTGACACACATGAGGCTGAATATTTCTTGGAAAAGACAGGGGGAGGTGGGAGGTGTTTGGTTTTTGTTTTGGTCAATATTGGAATGTGTATTGTCATTATTCCTTGTCTGATTGTCTGTGTGTTCCATAGCCTATGTAACGATAATTAATGTATACAGCGGTTATACCAAGTCCTTTACCATCCTACCATTATGGACAATTCAATGCCTTGTGTAGGATTTCAGCTGACGCCATTGATATCTACAGTCATGTAAGTTAACTATTTTAATGGCAATAGTAGTGTGTACAGTAAAATACATCAGTAGGCTACTTCTCCATTCACACTCCCACCACACTGTATAAAAAAAAATACCAAAAGCCCCTATATTAAACAGCATGGAGGAAACCTTTCTGTCATCTTCATCTGTGTGTGTATGTCTGGATCTAGTGTCTCTGGATGGTTTTCTCGACTGATGTTTGTGACAATGTTTGTGGAAGTACATGTTGCATTTTTCCCTACTTCACTGATTCTAAAAATATATACATTATTACAGAGCTGCTCAATTACAAATTCAGTTAGGACAGATTTTAAAACCTGCCAGACATTTCCAACATTTCTTTTTAGCTTTTGCTAATGACAAATTTTATACAAACACGAATGAATGCAGTGAAACAAATAGCCGTGTTGTTTCACTTTATAATATGACTGTGAACCAATGATGTTGCAGTTTCCATCCATGTCTGCCCAGACTCAAATAATATGTATAGTGACAGATGGAGACATAGAGTCACATGGTGCAACAACAATCACATGAAGCTCAATATCAACAAAATCAAAGAGCTTGTGGTGGACTACAATGCTTCAATTATGGCAGCACAGAAGATCTATACAATGTAATCTCCCTTTCTTTTGCTAAATTATGGCATTAAATAATGGCCAAGTGTTTTTTGCAAAATATTATGTCACAGTGAAGTTGGCCTTTGACCTTTTGGATATAAAATGTCATGAATTGATCTTCATTATCCTGTTAGACATTTGTTTGAAATTTTGTCATAATTAGCATATTCATTCTTGAGTTATGACTAAAAAATGTTTAATAGGTCACAGTGACCTTGACCTCTGACCACCAAAATCTAATCCATTCATCTTTAAGTCCAAGTGGACATTTGTGCCAAATTTGAAGAAATTCCCTCAGTGTTCCTGAGATATCTTGTTCACAAGAATGGGACGAACGGACAACCCGAAAATGTAATGACTCAATGGTGTGGACTGGAGGTATAAATAAATGCAGAAACAGAATAAAATAGAGCTATCAAGCCACAGAATCATAAAAAGTGGCAATACCAGTAACACACATCTCTACCAGTATTGTTTCACTTTTAAAATCACACTGCACGTGCAACTCTCAAGAGAGGAGCAGGAACCAAGATGGCTCACTTGTTAGCTACTTCCATGTTTTAAAACAAGTTTTAATGTCTTCTGGAGGCAGTCTGATAAGGTTAATGAGTATATAGTGACTTATATGTACCTCACATCTGTTATATATTTTGTCATATACAGTACCAGATTTATGTATGCTGCTTGAATAGGCTGGTATTAGTATCAGTCCTGAGGGGAAGAAAACGCCACCAGGCTAACGTGAACAGAATGACTGTTTATTTGCTTTACAATATTATCTTGGTTACATTCGTATATAAACTTTTTCTAGCATTTTCTTACAGAATGACAGAGATGTTTGTCAGATTGCTTACATAGAAAATTAAAAGGAATACATGCATCCAGACATTAAAAGGAGCAACTTTATATAACACGTAGAAATTCACAACTGAGAGCCCGTGGTGCTCATCAGTCAGGAAGGGAAATATTACAGAGGGACGCCCCCTAACAGCAGAGCACGTTCATTGGCTGAACCCATGATGTGGAATTTAAATGGCTTCAATTTGAGCGGACGACTCTCAGCATCAAATTTAAGCAGTTTGTTTTCATGATTTCTCTAATTAACATGAGGCAGCACAAACGCAGTAATAAAAAAAGCAAACTTCACTCTTGAAATGGTTACAGGAAAGACGACCTCTTAAAAAGGTAGTGGAAAGTGCACTTAGTGGGTCTGCCCAGCACAGACCCTGCCAAACAAATACCCTCAAAAAGTGTTTTATGGAAATAGGACTCCAGATCCAACAAACACTTTTCAACAAAACGGCATAGTTAACCACACACTGCGCTTGTGCCTTTTATCGTCTCATAGCTCTTGTGGCGTTTGTGGACAGGGTCACAAGTCCCAGCTGCTTAGGGCAACAAACATCTACTGCTGCCACTTTCCCTACACTTCTCCCTGGAATGTGCTCTCAGTGTTCCCAGTACCTACAAATTCAACACACGACAGTCTTACCAGAGACAGGAAATGTGGTACAATGATGCATCGTGGTCTCTTACAAACTCTCACTTATATGTTAGAATCCAGGGACCATAAGTGTTACGTATCCACAAAAAGAAAAAAAATAATGTTGATGCCAAAGTCAGGACTGATTTCCACCAATAAAAAACTAAAAACAACAACCTATGCTAAACTCTATTAGATTTTCAGGCCAAGTAAAAATGACTGTACAGCAACGTTTCCACATGAGGCCCCAGATTTGAATTCAGCTCTGATTATTTACACATCAGGGGCCAAGTGCAGGGACTGGGAGCACCGTAGGGCTCTGATGACTGACTGTTTACAGCATTTTGACAAGATAAACACGTGCCAATGATTCATCTCTGCAATGATGAGGAAGCTCTGGACTCATGATAGTGTGCATGGCTTTAAAAAAAACAAAAAAATACATTTTGTACTGTCCTTGATCTCAAATAAAAACACAGGAAAATAAACATGCTCTACTTAGACTACGAGGTTAACACACAATAAAGTACTAGACGTGTCAGCTGAGATGAGGAAAAGAGGTAAAAGGTATATTGAACAACTAAAGAATAGAAAAAAAGGCATTTTAAGATTATGTGAGGGTGAGAAATGGCATTGATGATGATTGTGACAAAGGAGGTGGTTTGGTATGGAGACAGAGAGAGAGACAGATAAAGAAGAGTAAGGAAAAGAGAGAGACAGTTTACAGTCCTCCTCCTGGTCTTCACACCTCTGGGACAGAGTGATCCATGGCTGACCGCAGGAGACCGGTGGACATCCTGGGAAAATAAATAAATAAATCACATCCATAAACATGTTGGTGAATCCATCTTCACTCTGGCTTCATTCAAGGTCATATTCACACCCGTTCTGTTCCTGTTCACACTCACACTGACGAACCAATGATCTGATCACGGCCGTTCTAGACAATGCTGGTGATTCCACCAGATGAGCCACGGAGCGTTTCAGAAGCAGCTCTCCGTTCTGCTCTGTGGAGAATATGCGCCCACTCTATTTTTGACAGAAGCTGCATCAAGCATCAAGCATTGTGAATCTGGTCAATTTTCAAAATAAAACAACCTGTGCAGACTCTGGATCGTGTTTCACTTTTCCAAACAGAGATAAAAAGAAACCATCCAATTACTACTACTACTGAAACACTCCCAATGGGGCCTGAAGCCATGTGGAGGACGGAACAAAACAGAGTCTGACATGCGATGTTACAGAGAGGTACCATCCGGAATCACAGGGTTAGTCCATTGAAAAAAAACGAGTTGCCTATTTTGATATTTGATTAATTTTAGTCATTTTTAGAGCAAAAACGTCAAAAATTTACTGCTTCCAGCTTTTTAAATATAAAGATTTGCTGCTCTTCTTTAATAGTAAATGAAAAGTCTTTGAGATTTGGAATGTTGGTTGGACAAAAGAAGCAATTTGAAGATGTCACTTAGGGCTCTGGGAAATTGTGATGAGCATTTTTCATAATGTTTTTGAACATTTTTTAGACTAAATGATTATTTGTGAAAATAACCGTTAGCTGCAGCCCCACCTAATTTCATTCAACCTTTATTTAAATCTCAAGGAATCATTGAGGCCATGCCCTCGTTTTCAATGATGTCAAGAGTTCAATTGAAAAAGAATAAATACCCACGAAGATAATTAATGAGTATAACAGTTAAACCGTTATATTCAAGATTAATCATGTTTGTAATCATGGTTTTAAATTGACCTACAGGTACAATTGTGTTAAGATTTAATGTGTTTTCTAAAATGATCCAAGTGTCTGAAGCAAAAGAACCAACAGCAGTTTTACAAATTTTAGCGTTTGCATTAACAAGTGACTTGACTTGAAAAAGTGAAATAATGACTATAGGACCTGTTCAATAAGGAAGTGATATTTGATGGCTTTATACTGTAAATAAACAACAGTTCGAGATGCCCAGCCAACCTTTTCATACAAGATGCAATGATGACAACAACAACGGTCATTGGTAACAAACCTCCTGTTACATCACCTCACCCTTTTCTATGATAATGACACTAAATGGACTTACATTTATATAGCATCTTTCAAGTCTACCAACTCCTCAAAGCGCTTTACAACACTTGTCACATTCACCGATTCACACACATTCATACACTGGTGGCAGAGATTACCATCTAAGGTGCCACCTGCTCATTAGGAGAGGTAACCATTCACACATACACTCACACACAGATGGCTTTGTCTTTGGGGGCAAGTATCTTGCCCAAGGAGACTTCGACACGCTGACTGCAGGGGTCGGGGATCGACAACCGCTCTACCTTCTGAGCCACGGCCGCCTCACTAAATGAACTAAAGAGTCTTACCTCTTAATCATGTGTTCATAGATGAACTTTGGCATGATGGTGATGGTCATGGCGGTTGGAGCGGTGGTCAGAATGTCCTTGATCTGAGAATCCTGAAAGTTTCACACAGGAACAGAGATATGTGAGGACCTCATGTGATCAATGAACTGCCATCAAATTTTAGGTTTTTAAGAGCCAGCTAAGAAAAACTTCCATGAACATGTTCAAAGGTTCCATCACAGGGCAGGAAGAACACGACACAGCTACTAAAGAAAACACCGGGCTAAAAGCAAACTATATTACTGAACTAGACACCTTATCACTTCACATTTGTCCAGACTTAGAGCTGGTGAATGCTGCACTTACTTAGAAATGCTGCACGTACCCGATGCAAAATTCAAATTAGCCACCAAACATTTTATCAGCATCATGGACGTTTCGTATTTATTCTAATTTTACATCATTCCTGCCTGTTTCTATCCATCAATGACCAAACCATTAGATGTAAAGACAGAAACAAGTGTCTGACCTTGAGTCCAATAATGTTTTGTCCATTGATCTCACAGATGTAATGTTCAGTCAGCAGACCGTTGCGGGCAGCAGAGCCATCCTTGACCAGTGAGGTGATTTTACCAGACTTGTAGATAAAGCCCACGTGGCCTGAGCTGTCTTTGTGCATGGTGACGGTACGCTGAAAGGGCCTGGAGACACACACACACACACACACACACACAATGCATTAATGTACTGGCATGAGGCTTTGGTATGAATAACTGCTATGTACCCGTACGAATGTACAATAATAATTATGATCAAGAATTCATCCACTACAGTTCAGAGGCAAATATTGCCTTTTTACTCCACTACATTTATTTAATATAAATTTATTTTATAAAGTCACTAGTTACTTTACAGATTTTGTTTAACAATACAAAAATTAACAAGCTACACAGGAAGATAAACTATGATATAAAGTAGTTAAACCACATTAATGCATCAATAATTATAACCCAATAATATTACTTTTGGTACTTAAAAGTACATTTTGATGCAAATATTTATATATTAGTATTTGTCTTTACTTAAGTCAAAATTTAAATGAAAGACTTTTACTTGTAATAGAGTATTTCTATACTGCGGTATTGCTACAGTACAAGATCTGAGTACTTCTTCCACCGTTCATGAACGCAGCAAAGTGCAAATGATGGAACAGCCAGCAGAGGGCGCCAAACATTTCAGCTTCAAATGAAATGCTATGAAACTTCAGACATTCATTACATGTTAACTATTAAGATACACAAATATATGCTCCCAAGTTTTTTTATGCAAATTTGTAAAGCCCATGTTTATATATATGAGTCATGAGGTCCTCAGCTCATCAGGCAACAGCCTCCCCCCCAAGGTAAAAGCTGGGACAGTTGAGTCATTAACCAACCTTTTCCTATGAACTCGAACATGCTGTAAGTAAGTTTTAAAGAGTTCTGTACATACATTACATACATACACTGTACATACAGTGAGTCCTGATGGAAGGTTTAGGACACATTGTCATAATCTTGTGTATTAGATACTCCTCACCTGTCCCTGACCACGAGCTCAATGCGGGTCTCGGCTGCAGCCTTCAGGGCCTTGTGGGACTTGTCTACGCTCCAGCCAGCACAGTTCTGCCCGTTGATCTGAAGGACCTGGTCCCCAAAACGCAGGCCGGCCAGGGCCGCAGGAGAGTTAGCCTGCACCAGCTGGACAAACACTCCCTGAGAGATAAAACATTCCTGAGTGAGTGAAAGGTACGGGGGGAGAGAAGAAGACATGGAGGCTGACAGTGGAGAGAAAACAACGGAGCAGCTCAAGAGGAAGGTGGCAAGGACACGGGCAGGAAAAACGAGTTAAACTGTTCACAACGGAGAGGAAAGATATTAGAAGAAGGATCATATCTAAACGAATCCTTTAAAAGCATCAGTCACTTAATGCCCACACAATAATAGGTTGTTTAGTCAAATATGCTGTGTCATCTCATCAGCGCATCGATCACCATTACACTGACACTTGTTTTTGCAAAATCATTTCAAAGGCTGCTCACTGCATTAGTGCAGCTGATTAGTGCATACAAACTGAATAATTAACTACGTCCAAGAGCCTATTACCCCTCACAAGCTGCCTAAGTATCAAAGGAGATTAAACACAAACGTGGTTGTTTTCCTTACAGAATGTTTATGCCCATTTCCTCTCAGTACTGATAATAAATGCCACCCCGCCCCTCCTTTACTCGCCACCATAATCAAACCCGATGCACGTGTGTCCCTGAGAATATTGACATGATTATAAAAACAGGCCTGTTATCATTTTCAGCTCAGGTAGTCACATAATCAGAAGGTGTGTTTATAACAGCTCCACTAGTGGTCTGCTGATGGATCAGATGCTTTGAGTCAACATCAGCAGATTTACTGTCATTAATTAATCTGTGTAACGATCAAGCCTGTGCTCAGTGTAGTAAAGTGTACACAGAAGTCATACTTGAGTAAAAGTAAAGATATTGTGCTAAAACATTATTTTTTGTAAAAGTGAAAGGCAACAAAAGTACAATTAAAAGTCAATTCTACATATATTTAAATGTATACATATACTATACAGTGTTTCCTCTATTTTTTTTTTCAGCAGCAGGGGCAGGCCAACACCACAACAACAAAAAAATACCTGTGTGGTGCACGCATAGTAAACCTGCTGTCGGAGTGAAGTTATAATAAAGAAATAAAGTCACACTTCACAAAACAAACTTTAGAACTTATTTATTTACAACTATTTATACTTGACGTTTATTGA
>JBBPCS010041426.1:0-20380 GCA_037974645.1 Hollardia meadi
TATATCTGAACCATCTCTTTAACCAAATCACACACATGTAGACTAATATGTTTCACTTCCATTCTCTGAGCCTCCCCCGAAACTGTTTGGAGCCCCCCTGTGGAGGCTCACCTCCCACTTTGAAAACCTCTGGTATAGACCACCATTTTACACAGATGCTGAGAATACAACAGAAAAGGGAAGCAGACTAGAAGAGAGAATTCAGAATGGAGCAGGAGAAAGCCAAATAAAGTCAGGCATCACCATGAAGACAGTATGAGCTCTATTTTTTTTCTTTCTTGGTGCTGTACAATGTGACTGACTGATAATTGTGTCATTACCTTCTAACAGGATCATCAGATGTGTTTAACACGTCAGTTTCCTCTTAGATTAAAAAAAAAAAAAGCATCAGAAAATTGTTGAAATTTTAGGCTATAACTAGAAGGTTTTCTACTGTCATTATAATGTCACTGCGCTGGAGCTGACATCTTGTTTTCATACGCTGTGTTTTACTTGCAGCAGGTGCACGAGCACATGCTCAGAGTGCTGGAGGGTCAGTGTCGACCCAGCAGAACCAGGCAGAGCATGTTAACTCAGCTTCCTGCTTCCAGTCACATGATCCAGCCCTTCCTGTGGAAAGATGTTCCGCTCCCTGATGACCTCTTCCTGTATCCACCACCTTTTGGGTTCAGAGGTCTTCAGAGCAAAGTAGAGGACCTGCTGCAGCAGGTGAATATTCCAATTCTCTTTTTCATTTTTGTTTGATGGCACCTTCTACTGTATGTTCCTGGCCATTTTATTTTTTACTTCATGAATGTGTGTACAATGTTGGCTATGTGTATTTTATTGAAGATGGACCCCAGGAAGAGTAGTTGTTGCCAAAGCAACTGCTGAAGGGGATCCAAATAAACAACAAACAATGAACAATGTGACAAATGTAAATGCCAAACCACGCCAAAAGCTTTTTGTGTCATATGAAGAGCCTAGCCTCAAGTGAAATCTGCCTCTGCCACACATCCCATGCTAATATAAAAGGTATGCCACAGCAGTGGGTACAGCTGTTTGGCTGACTAACAATAATTACATTAAAAACATCTACAAATGCAGTTAAGCAGTGTATTCACAGTTGAATCTGGAAGTTTACATACACTTAAAGTCATTAAAACTCTTTTTTTTAACCATTCCACAGACTTTATGTTAACAAAGTGTAGTTTTGGAAAGTCTGATATGACATCTACTTTGTGCATGACACAAGTCTTTTTTTTTCTTTACAGACAGATGATTTTACTTATAATTCACTATCATTATACCTGTGGGTCAGAAGCTTATGTACAGTAAGTTGACGTTGCCTTTAAACAGCTTGGAAAGCTCCAGAAAATCATGTCATGGCTTCAGACTCATTGACATCATGTGAGTCAGAGGCACTGACCTTCAAAGTCAGCGTCAACATCATGAGAAATTTAAAAGATATCAGCCAAGACCTTAGAAAACAATTGTGAACCTCCACAAGTCTGGTTTATCCTTCGGGAACAATTTTTCAAACACCTGAAAGTATATCGTTCATCTGTACAAACAAAAGTACCAAAATATAAATGCCATGCGACCACGCAACCGTCAAACTGCTAAGGGAAGGAGACACATTCTGTCTCTTACACATGAACTTACTGTGGTGCGAAAAGTTCAAATCAATCCCAGAACAACACGAAAGGACCTTGTGAAGATGCTGAAGGAAACAGGTACAAAAAAAACTATATCCTCAGTAAATAAGTCCTTTATGGACATAACCTTTAAGGCCACTCAGCAAGGAAGAAGTCACTGCTCCAAAACCACCACCACAAATATATCATACTATGGTTTGCAACTGCACATGGGGCCAAAGATGTTACTTTCTGGAGAAACGTCCTCTGCTCTGATGAATCAAAAATGTAACTGTTTCATAATGACCGTTGTTATATTTGGAGGAAAAAGGGGGAGGCTTGCAAGCTGAAGAACACCATCCCAATTGTTCAGCACAGGGAGGGAGTGAACAGCATGATGTGGGGCTGCTTTGCATCAGGAGGGACTGGTACACTTCACAAAACAGATTTACATTACATTACATTTAGCTGACGCTTTTATCCAAAGCGACTTCCAATAAGTGCATTCAACCATGAGGGTACAAACCCAGAACAGCAAGAATTATGTAAGTACATTAGCTTCAAATAAGCCAAACTACGAAGTGCTACATATAAGTGCAGGATGTAAGTGCAAAATTTTTTTATTTATTTTTTTTGATGGCAGATGGCATCACAAGGAAGGAAAATGATGTGGATATACTGAAGCAGTATCTCAGGACATCATCCAGGAAGTAAAAGCTTCGTCACAAATGGGTCTCCCAAGTGGACAATGGCCCCAAGCATACTTCCAAAATTGTGGCACAATGGCTTACAGGCAACAAAGTCAAGGTGTTGACTTATCAAGAGAAGCTTGTGGAAGGCTACTCAAAATGCAAGTTTTTAACTTGACCCAAGTTAAACAGTAAAAAAGGCAATGCAACCAAATACCAAGTGTATGTAAACTTCTGACTTGATGAAAGAAATGAAAGCTGAAATAATTCATTCTCTCTAGTAATATTGTGACATTTAAAATAAAGTAGTGATCCTAACTGACCTAAGACAAGGAGTGGTAACTAGGATTAAAAGTCAGAAATTGTAAAAATCAAAAAATACATGTAGAAGTGGCTTGCCACAGAGGACTGCCTGTTTCCATTCTAGTAGGAACTGATTCAAACCACGAACGTGCAGCTGCACCTCAAGATGGAATGAAATAAAGACGATGAAGCGAAACACTATGAGTAATCAGAAAAGGTCAAACTTTGAGGGGCCTGGCTGGTACCCTTCTGGTCACATGACCATGTCAGAGGGAAGCAGTTACTCACACATTTAGCCTTTTAAAGTGTAAAGGATCAGTGACGTCCACCTCTCGACAGTGAGCTTTAGTGAGAGTTAACTGTAAGGGTCTTAAATCTTGCTCTCAAATTGAACTGTATTGATGCTTTTAACTTTAAATGGTGAAACATTTTCACTCACTGAAAATCTGTTGTTAAGAGGTCCTTTTTGTACCCAGATCTAGAAAACATGGTATGGTTTTGCTCGCAGCCAGTCGCTACAAGTCCAAGACATGTGATTGGCCCACTACCGTAGCAGCTATAACCCATACAGTCTGTTGTGCGGTGAGGTTGAGCGCAGTGTATTGTTAATTATATTATTAACATTTTTGTATAAAAATCTTTTGGATGGGGAGGGAGGGTGGTGGTATTTTACGCAACTAAATGCTTCTTTTCACGACAGATATATCAAGTGTACTGATATTGGTACTGGGTTTGTAATTTTTTTAACGATACCCAGCTCGAGGTGTCTTGGTGCATATGGTCTCCAGTTGCCCAAAATTTGCTTTGTTTTGGGTCAAGTTTAAGCAAAGGGGTTGCAAAGGTTTGGACACTGTCAGGACAAAGATCATGAATCCGTTTTCCTCTGGAAGTACTTTACAGTACAGTACTTTTCAGAGCAAAAACCTAATGATTGTGTGTGTGAATGTTCCTTTAAAGCTGCCAGACTCTCACTCCATACACCAGCTGGGAAACACATCGGATAAATGTCGACGTTGTGTGGTCATTGGAAATGGAGGCATTCTCCGAGGCCTGGAGCTGGGCCCGCTGATCGACCGCTTTGACACCATTATCAGGTTAGGAACACAAATGTGATGACATGACTGTATTAATCCAATTTACTCACAATGGTCTTTAACAATGTTGCTGCATGATATCTCAGGAACGCTCAGGACAGATCAGAGCTTTTGCATGGAAAGTATGTGCACAATGGTTATAAACGGGGCCCCAGATCAGTGTAGATGACATGTTGAGAATCCATACTTGAGTTCCAGTTTGACTCTAGTGCCATATGTTCTGGTAATAATTCTCATCAGAAACGCTTCCCACTGTGTGTAAGCCCCAAAGACATGTGACTCAATCGTTTATTTTAGAACTCAGTGAATCACTGACTCTCTGTGTCTCCCTCCTTCAGGTTGAACAGTGGTCCTCTGGGAGAGTACACTGCTGACGTCGGAAATCGAACCACTATCAGGATGAGTTACCCAGAGGGCACACCGCTCCACTGGATTGACACAGACCCACGCACTCTGTTTGTAGCTGTGGTGTATAAAGGCGTAGACATCAGCTGGACCTCTGCTATGATCAGCAAGCTCGCTGTGGTGAGTAGTAGTGTGTGTCTGCGTGTGTGTGTGTGTGTTGTAATGATTTGATAAAAACTTGTCCCAAATATGAGAGCTCCAACTGTGATGCAGTTTATTTAAACCTGGAGTGTGGGACTTTTTTCATATAAAGAACATCTGTTACCTGCAAGTCCTTGCCAAAAGAGTTCACACAATGCTGATTAGGCTGATCACCACCAGATAAATCTCTCTGTATTTCACAGTATACCAGAGTTTTTAAACCTGTGTCGGTGGTGACTTTCGCACGCTGGCTCACCGGTAGCGATGTGTTTTAGCAAAGATTGTTTTTTTCAGAGCAGAAGAGGGGAGCAACTGTAGTGACAGAGTAGGCTTCAATATGAGCTACAGGCTACAGCAACTAGAGGTATGTCTCAGCCTGTGGCTTCATACACACATCAACAGTGTTTGCGTAATTACTCTCACTGCCAGAAGAGGGAGACAGAAGCAGGTTTAAACATGAGTTTTGAATAACTAAAAAACACTGCATTTGTTGTATATAGGAAGAGCTTTAATTTGAGTCATTTTGATGATGCATTTATGAATTAGTTGTATCAATACTGTGTTATTTTTATTTGGTTTTATCTCAATAAAAACACACAGTAATGCTGAGTTACTTTTCGAGAACATTCTGAATGCTTGTGGTATGAAAACCGTCTAAAGTCGCATTTAAAGATAACGAACAGTTTGTTGCACTAAAGGGTCACAGGTGTAATGTAATGACTATGTGAATGAGTCATAGAGAATCAGGCAAAACAATAGATGGAGGAATATTGATTTTTTTTTTTTTACCCCTAGAGGAAAGTTGATATGTTAATACATTTCCCATGTCAAAACATTTGTAACATGCAAAACAAATCAAATCATAAATTGTGAATTCAAATTAGTTATCGATCTCATAAAATAATGATGAGCATTTCAAGTTTCTTCTGAACATGGAAAACTGAAAACGTGATAAGACACATGGAATCGAGAGAAACTATTGAATGCAGTTAAAGAATAACTGGAACAAGCAAACATTTAACTTTGACTAAGCTGGTCCTGACTGAACTGTTGGTAAGCACAATATACATAACAAAGTGATGCCAGATATGGACACATCTCACTTCCTGCTAACTGTTTTCTGTACTTTGCATATCAACAAAGTAAACAGTAAAAAAGTAAGTGGATTTGGTTAATAAATCTCTCTCGCCCCCTCTATTCAGTTAGCAGTAAATGCATCAGAGTCCGCTCTGTATGTAAACTCAGCAACGGTCTGTAATGTCTTTGGTTTATTCATACGTAATACTGTGGACGATGATGTGGCATAACTCTGGATGCTGCGTTAATCTTCTCACTTTGCAATCACTCCTATTCACAGAACATAGTGTGATCAAGTTTCAAAAGCTGATCTATAGTCTTGCAAAATAATTATTTATATTTTTTTTAAAAGCTGGCATTGTCTATTTTTTGTTTTCCAGTTTTAAAAAAGTGTATTTCTTTTTGGTGGTAGTTAGAGCTGTGAGGAGAATACTCAAATTAGTATTGCTTAATTGTAAGTCAGATAGTTTGCCTAAGATGCAGACTTCAGGGGATAAAGGAACGTGGCAGTCCTGAGATAAATAAGTAAATATCACACAGTGGAAGAATCGTCTAATGGACCACATCTACCTCCCTCAACCATAATACAGCTGACTTCAATAAAAAATGGGCCACAGTCATCAATAAATTAACCGCCGTTGTTGCCTGCTCCCCAACCCACAACTCAATGCTGAATTAATTAAAAAAAACACTCAACACACACACTCTTTCACAGCTGGCAGTGTTTTAAGATCATAGTTAGGACACACGTGTGCTTTGTGTTGCAGTCTCTGTGGGACTGGCTCTTCTTCTGGCAGAAGGTTCCAGATCAAATCCCTCTTGAGCCCCACAGGTTCAGACTTCTAAACCCGCATGTCATCAGAGAGACTGCATTAGATCTACTGAAATTCCCTCCACCTAGAAGACGCCTGTGGGGAACGGACCAGGTAATAGACACTTCCCATACTAGTGATTAACTCTGTCTGTCTGTCCTTATAGCCAAGGTACACTGCTGAATTAACACAATGCAAACTGTGTCAAATACAGCCTGTTGTTTTTACAGACATTTCATAGACTTTTACAGTGGCCCTGCTAGTTCTCACTTACACATTATTAAATATAAGACAGTTAATTGAACACAGATGTGGCATGATCATTTAAAGCTCATCAAAATGGCATGGCTTATGTTACCGCTGCTCTTTTACGTCAATGTTTGTATGGGTGAATAAATGGAGCCATAAAGTTAACATATAATATCTTGAACTGGGTCAGCCTGTTTTATATATATGTATTGTAACATTAATATTATTCTTGTGTCTCTGATATAGAATATTTGTCTCTTGGGGGTCATTATAAACTATGTGCAGTGGGTATGACCTATATATTAAATATATATATTTACTGATCAACCTCATATTTATACGTTGTCCTCTGCATGTTGTTTTCTTTCTTTTTCTTTTTCTAAATTTGACCCTGATAATCTAAAGTGCCAGAAATACGGTATGTCCTTTGAAATGAGTTAACAATTCATACAAGCCATAGAGCTGATTTATTTTCATTTCAAAAAGTCAGTAACATCCTCTCAGTGTAGTGTATGCAGAATTATTATTGTGGAGGATCTGGACTAATCAGAATCAGCTTTATTGGCCAAGTATTCGTACACACACACACAAGCAAGTTGACTCAATGTACTGACACACGGTTCCAATAGAAATGGAAATAGGAATAGACATACAGGTAAAAACAACAACGCTGAACAAAGATAAATTAAATTAAAGTAAACTATTATACATACAAGTAGGTGAGAAAATGGATGTATACATACATATGTATAAAAACCAACATACTGTACAATGGCTATATACAAGTCACGTGTTTCAGTGAACTGTGATAAATTATTTAGGTGTAGAAAAAATACAGAAATAAATATAGTGTATAATAAAAAATTATGACAATAATATTTTCTCCCTAATAACAGTTTGGGGTCTTTGTTTTGTTTCCTGCAGAATGTGCCCACCATGGGGGTCTCTGCGCTGGATTTAGCCAGCCTGTTGTGTGATGAGGTCAGCCTGGCCGGCTTTGGCTACAATCTCTCCCAGAAGGGGGCGCCACTGCACTACTATGACCACCTGCCCATGAGCGCCATGCTGTGGCAGAAGTCACACAATGTGGACAGAGAGACTGAACTCCTTCAACGCCTGGTCCGAGAGGGAGCCGTCACTGACCTGACGGGGGGGATTCACTGCTCCTTCTGCCCCAGCTGACCCCGAGATGTTTGAGCACTTCCCCCTTTTTTTCTGTTACAAAGTGCTGTTTGAGAACAAAATGTGTTCTGTACGTAAATACGGAAACGCAACATGAAGACCAAAGGACTTACAAGGTTAGAAAAAAGAAAAGAAAAAACAGGTGAGAGAAAAGTTTGTCAGAAAGAGTGTAAGAAATCTTTTATATGTAACATTTATCACAAAGTGCTTCTTGAAGAGCAAAGGACACAAAAACAATAAGAAAGTAACTGGTAATACTACTACCTACCGGTAAGTTCTTCTGTTTGAAGACTTTGTAGCAGCAATTCCATTCACATGACGTGACCAACTAAGGAAATGCATTTCAGGTTTTTTGCTTAAACATCCAACAAAAAAAATTCCATATGGAAAATGTACATTAATTAATGACTTTAATCCATACCAGCATTGCATTTCTCCAGATATTCAATGTACATATTACAGTTATCTTAAACATCAAAATGTATGGACCCCAGACAGCACCTTGTGTTGATGGGGGACTGACGACCCATTTTCTCCAAAAGCCAATTGTCCGAAAAATACCCTGAAAGTACTGAAAATGTACTGAAAGCCCATTTGTCCAACAGCTTGTTATCCCAAAAACAAAAATACTACTGAAGGCCTGTTGTGCCAGAAATACACACTGTCCCAGGAGTTTTTTGCTCTTAATATCTTCGCGTATTTGGACGTACAGGAAAGGACGATGTCAGGTGACCTTCATCGTCAATGTGACAATAATAAACATGTTTAATGTGAAACGTTCACAGTTTGGTTAGGTTTAGGCATCAAAACTACTGGGTTTTGTTTAGGAAAAGATCATGGTATATGTACGTTAGCTTCTTTATTGTAGTTACATTTGAAAGTTACGATAGTGTATTTTTGGAACAGGTTTCTGAACGATGGGACGTCGGAACAATGGCATGGCACCATGTTGAAAGTTTGGCTCACCCATTTCTGAATTTAGGACTGTTTCAATTGGTAATACAACATTGTCTTACTGCCATGATGACATCTATAGTAAGCATATATATAACATATTCTTTCAGTGGTTATAAAGACATTTTGTCCACTTTGAAATTGAATAACAGAGTTAAATATATATTACAATGCATTTTGAAGAAGTACAGCATATTATTTATTATTATTTATGTTAACACTGGAACAAATGGATCTGTATTTAAAGTTACATAGGAGTGGGAAAATGACAAAAGAAGTGGATTGATCTGCATCAGTCCAAGATGTCTTCAAAGACTTTTTTGAAGCTAGCTTCCGATAATTTGAACATACGAAAGCGTACTTCTTCACAGTTCATTTCTATGTTTTAAAAGATGCTAAAAAATACAGAATTCTGTGTTGTCACATACTACAGTGTTCATCTGCACATCTGATCATTCCACTGTAGTTTAGCACCATAACAATTTTACAATGACTTTCAGTTCTGTCTGTGGTTTTAGTGGCAGCAGTTTTGTGCTGACTCACAAGAGTTCTGATTATTATTTTTGTTATTTTTGTTTAATCTGCATTCTTACAAAATGGCTGGTTGGTGAAAAATAGTATTCACACGTTATTTATGAATTGTGTTTTTATATTTATGCCTAATTAGTATTATTTTCATTGTTTGTAAAGTAGTTAGTCACATTTGTGTCAGCTGTACATACACTTGTGTGGGGTTACCTTTTAAAATATGTCTTTATGACTTATTTGTTTAAGCTAAAGTTGTAAAGTTCTTCCAATTCAGTCGTCACGTGTTCTTTCAGTCACCTTCATTTTAAGGGAGATGGTCAATTCTTGTGTTCCAATTAAAAATTCAACAGCCAACACAGCTGACTTCAGGAGAAGTTACTTTAAAAAACAAAGCAGATGTAAAGATAAAGAACAGTCATAGACTCAATTCAGATGTGAATTTCCAGTTTCATTTATTTATCAACACAGGGTTGTAACGAAATGCAAGTTGTCGTCCCTTTGTCACACACAAAATAAAAAAAAAACATTATTTAAGGTGGAGTGTGGAGGATGAGTTCAGGAGTCTCACAGTGTGAGGGGAAAAAGCTGCTATGTAGTCTGGTGGTACGGCAGCAGATACTCCTGTATCACTTGTCAGACAGCAGCAGGTGAACAGGCTGTGGCTGGGGTGGGTGGTGTCTTTTAGTGTCCTTTAGGGTATGTGCAAACACCTCACCTCACCAATATCATGGATGCTCAGTAGATGTGTACCCATGATGTACCCGCTGCAGAGCCTTCCTGTCTTGGGTCGCGAATGAACTAGGGATGCACAATATGTTTGGTGTTTTTTTAGCTGATACCAATAACCGATAATTACCTGCTTTTCATGGCCGATACCGATAAGATAACCAATAATTTCACATTTTTGTATTCTTAAAAGAAGTTCATAACCTGTAGTTTATGAACACCTGAGGGTAAGAAAGACTAGCTCTAATAGCTCTTATAAGATTTGTTGTATTAAAAATCATAGACCTGTCTGAACCCTTGTGGAACATGTATTGCAAATTACAATCATGTTGTCTTCCTCTAAACCGGAGAAAAGGTCCACATCAGCAACAGCATGTTGAACTCTACACTGTACTTCTTCTTTGTGTTTACTCGCGAATGGTATAATTTCATTATAGGCTGATAACTGATGATATAAATTTGCCCATTATTATCGGCCCGATAAATATTGTGCATCCCTAGCACAGACCATGCCAATTTGTTATGTTTCCAGTCAGAGTTCTTACTATTGCTCCTCTATAAAGGTTAACAAGTTTGCAGCATGAGGATTTTGCTTTCTTACATTTCCTTTAAGGAACAGTTCACCCAGAAATGAAAATTCAGTCATTATCTACTCACCCCCATGCTGATCAAAAGTTGGATGAAGTTTCTTCTATTAGTCCACTAAACAAATGGTCAGCCTGTCTGTGTGACCAACAGAAAGACATGGATGCACCCACCTGCACAACTCACATGTGCTTAAGAGATAAAGTAAAAGTTTTAGGATTGAGTTTTTTTTCTATTTAGGTTTTTACCTGTAATTTATTGTGTTGTTTTTAGACCTTCTTAAAATGTACACATGATGGAAATAAATGCATTATTACACAATATATTCAAAGTAATGTGTTTTAATACTATGTAATTGTTTTTTAACAATTACGTTTTAAGTACATCTAGATAAATCAACAATTCCCCTCAGTTCCCTGTGTTGAAGCTGTAAACTGAAGAAGCATCATGTACTTTTAACATGTAGAAAAAGCAAATTATTATTTAACTTCTTCACAAACTGTAACCATTTATACTGTGTCAACATAAAAAAAAGTCGGTTTATCCTGTGAATCTGAGGAAAAACGTGTCACAAACAAAGGTGCATGTGTGTTGGAGTGCACACAGCCCAGGGCATCCCAGGTTACATATTACTATTTGTTACTCAGCAACTCCAAATCAGAGACAGACTCAGCTCATAGTCCTACACTGCACTCAGTATAAGTGCCTTAATAACCACACTTAACTAGATTCTGACAAAGATTGTGAGTTGCTGATTGAACAACAAAAGTTGTAACATGTCGTACCGTCAGACATAATGACTGAGCAATTAAATTTAGACCATTATGAAGCTATCTGTGTTTGACAAGTTGGAAAGCAAAAGGCGAAGCCTTTCACATTAATCGTAATGGTCCTTCGTCTCGTGCATATTATGACCGGAAATCAGGCAGTTTTCCCTTGAAAATGGAGTGTGAAAATATCTTAAAATCGTTAAACCATCAAAAGAAAATCCCTCTGGGTAAACTATAGTTTAGTTTTTTTTAGTTTACTTCAAAACCTTCCCATTGAAATATTTAATGCCCGCATAGTCTTTTTAACCATTGAGCTCCAGCAGCCCTAGTTTATTCTTAAGAAAGTTATATAAATAATAACGGATTTTATTTTGAAACGTTTGTCCGGAAGTTGTACTTTTTAACGCCTCAAGTAGGTGCGCGTGGTCAGGAGCAAGGAGCCGGGGAGAACTGCTGCTAACAGGTGGGTAGTGCACTTAATTATTGTTGGTTTATTAATATTGAACCAATTCATACTCTGTTTAGCAGGTTTGTATACCACACTTTAAACAATAATTTACAAAAGTAGCTAAAGAATTTCATGCATTGAAATAAAAGGTGAGGCGGAACTTAAAATCAAAGATCTGTGAGTTAAGTGGGATCTTGTTCGTGCAAAAACATGAATACGCGTGTCTGAAAAACCTGCGACATTTTTAATAGCTTTCCCCTACGCAGTTTCGGTGTTGGTGTCCTACAGCTGTTAAATAGTGTGCACCTTTCGGTAATGTTTCTCGTACACACTGTCCTCATTCACAACTGTACACCGCGGAGTCGGTGTACCAACTGCAGTGAATAGCTAATATCTGACTTTTAATTGACAGAGATGCTTCTCGGGGTGACCGCCTGTACGAAAAAATGTCACCAGTCAAATGTTAAGGATATTGTACAAGTTGTCTTCAGTTTTCAGAAAACGTGGGCTTCAGTTTTATGAATGGAGTTTGCCTTAAACTTCATTCTCTCTGCGATCTGGTGTGTCTTGAATGACCTTTAGGTTCAGCCAGTGCTCAAAGTTCAAGTTAATTGCAGCGCTGAGATCGGTTACGATTAAAGTCTAACGGTAGTGAGATTTTGTATCGACCTGCATTCTGGTGCTGACGTGTGTATGGTGGCATGTTTTAATGCAGTAAGTTAAATAAAAGAATGTTACTAATCTGTAGAAACAGTCAGTATTGATAGCAAACACCAAGTGGACCGATACGGCTGTAGGTGTCCAGCGGCACAATGCAGGTTTTGAGGTGAAAGGTGACTGGTCTCTGATTGGCTGACATCCATGAACCCACCCTACTTTTATTGGTTCCTTGGTATGCACCCCCCCCCGCCCCTCCTCTCTCTGGTGGCGCTTGTTGTGCATGCCAGGGCGCTCAGGGTCGACCAACTTGGGTGGAGCAGCCGCTGGAGGATCACGTGCTTCACAAAAACAACAGGCATGCAGAAAATCATTTATTCTAATAAACCATATCAAACATAATTAATTATGTAGTAGTTGGAGAATATTTCACATTAATTTCTGTTTGCAACAATCTTAATATGTGCGTTTATTTGGATAATTAATGGGGGTTTTAACTAAGGCTGCAACAATTAGTCAATCGATTAGTCGATCGATAGAAAATTAGTTGCCAACAATTTTGATTACTAATCGTTTCAGTCATTTGTCAAGCAAAAAGGTCAAACATTTGCTGGTTCCAGCTTCTTAAAGGTCCAGTGTGTAGGATTTAGGGGGGCTGAAATGAAATATAATATTTATAATTTATAATGTTTTAATTCGTGTATAATCACTAATAAACTAAGAATCATTGTGTTTCGTTACCCTAGAATGAGCCTTTTATATCTAAAGAGGGAGCAGGTACATTGAGCCATAGACGGACTGGACCAGTATACCGACTTTAACCACTAGGTGTCGCTAGTGACTCAGCTCCCAAATGGAACACAGAATGAGAATATTAACAGCACCACAACTCATCAAAACAACTGTAACACATCATATTTTCATTTCTCACACAAACCATTCAACTTGTATTTTTCTAAAGTTCAACATCAAAATAATAAACAAAGTAAAAATTAAGCCGAGTGAAACTTGAGCAGCTACATTTCAAGTGCGCATTGGAAGCTTGCAAGTCAGTGAATTTTTCACGTTCTGCAAATGTTTCACAATAAAGGCCTTGTTGAGAAATGAAGGGTTTCTGTCAACCGAAACTCTATAGGGCTTTTAATTTGAAAGTTATACAGGAAGTGTTCATTTGTATAGCATACTGCAGTAACTTTAACAGGGCAAAAGGAGCAGCTCCTTACTGAAGTATGAGCATGTAACATAACGTTAGGCAGCATAAACCTTCACCAACTCATTGATGAGAGTCCAGTTGCTAGGTGACCGAAACGGAAGCCAGGAAGTAGTTTGTTGTGATCTGCCAGATTCCCTCCTATTGGACGCGCTGAAGTGTCGTCACAGAGCGCTGCGCCCAAGTTGAATCTGGTTGAACTTCCGAGCAGCGCGCAAGGACGGCACACACGACCATCGCGCTGCACTCAGCTCTGCGCGGCTCAGGCCCGCTCTTGCGCCGCAAAAACACATACACAATGAATGGGGAAAGGTCCACGCACCGTCGCACACCACGTCCTATCTGAAAAGGGCTTTACTGTCTTGTGGACGTCGGTTGGAGTAGTATAGCAGCACTCTGTGCACAACACTCAACCCTAGCAAAGCTACAACACAACAGGGAAGCAGCACCCCCTAGCGCAGAGCTAATCAGCTATCCCAGGGCTCCTGCTAACTTGCTGCATGCTGATAGCTCTCTCCGCCTACACCTGACAAGTGCCGATTTGGTTGGGTTGTATAAAACTAAACCGGTTTAAGCTAGCATACTGAACTGGACTGGTTAAACCAGAAACCTACCCAACCCTAGGAGCAGGTCCTAATCCATAGTCCACCACCTTTCACATTTTTAGCGGCCACGTTAGGGGAGGATGGTTGAAATCTACAACCGCACCACTAGATGCCATGTAATCTTGCACACTGGACTTTTAAATGGATGGATTTTCTGCTTTCCTTGTCATTTCTGATAATAAGTGAGGAGTTTTGGGTTTTGGACTGTTGGAAACAAAAAGAGGCAATTTGAAGACGTCACTTGGGGTTTTTGGGAAATTGTGATGAGCAATTTTTCTAATTTTTCTGACATCTCATAGATAAAACGGTTAATAATAATTGGCAGATTCATAAATAGTGTAAATAATTGTTAGCTGCAGCCCTAGTATGAACTGTGTTGTACAAGGGGGATGTGTATTTTTTTTAAAAGTTTAAAATTCAGAGTACTTTATTGAATGTGGTACTTGTATAGGCTTATTGAGTTTGATAGATGGAAATTATTGAGCTACGTTACTTAAGTAAAAGTTTCAATACATGAATGTAACATACCTGCATTCAGAACCATTCTTGAGTAAAAATACAGAAGTATTATTAGTTGTTTGAGGTGGAGCTAATGTTAACTTAAGTTGTTTAGTCCAGTGGTTTTCAGCCTAGGGGTTGTTCTTTCTCCCAAATATCAAAAGATAAATCTGAGGGGTCGTGAGATGTGAGTGAAAAGAAAAAAATATTTATTTATATATATATTACAAAAATATTTTTTATGTATTTTGGATTGCAACAGCTATTTAATGAAACCATCTCTTTGGTGGAACTGCTAACAGCTCATTTCTGAAACATTATGAGGGGCCTCAAGTAGATCAGCCACAGGTGGACAGCAGAGCCTTCTAGTTTGCTGCAGTGCCTTTTAAATGTGCTCAAGAATTCACATAAATAACGTCAAATAAAATGCCTAATTTTAATGATCAGTTTTGTTTGAATATAAATCACACATCATCACACAGTTAGCTATCTCTTAGCTATAAACGTTCCCTCAGATGCAGTGAAACAAAATTTGAAACAATCACAAACCACTGAGACCTTAACAACAATAAAGGCAAGGAACAAACTGAAAGCAACTTTGAATGCAGCTCCGCATGTCAGCGTCTTATCCATCATTCCCAGAAGCAAACCCAAGTGTCTCACTGAGGGCAAGCAAGTATCTCAAAATTGTAATTACAAATACTAGAGTAAATGTACTTTCCACCATTATGTATTTGTCTCTTTATTCTTGAGTTTAAAGTTCTTCATTCGCCATATTAAGATAGACTAATGCCAGCAGACTGAATGAATACTGACATAATCCACACACACACACACACACACACACACACACACACACACACACACACACACACACAGAAACCAGTATTGCCACCTTAGGTTTGCTGTATGTCAATTCCTTTGATGAGAATTTCACACACATTTGTTCAAATTTTAGTCATGATAGCATAATATTAACTGAAATATTAAAGGTATTAAGACCAGGTTTTTACACTCTACGTTGCAGGGCCTAAAGATTTTATGAAGTGGCAGTGGTTCTCATTTCAGTTTTTATTGTGCTTTAGACACAGTAAACCCTGGGGCCCTTGGATACTTCCCCCTTTGTCTGGCTGATAATTCAGCCTTTTATAAAGTAAGTGCAGCAGGAAACGTAATCTTATTTTTTCCTTTGTCTCTCACTCTCACTCACTCAGCTGGTGAAGATAATATATGTATCACCAACTGATTAAGTTGAGGTGTGTGATACCACAGTCTTCTACCTGGAACAAAGGTGCATTTCTGTGATTGTGATGTATAAAAAAGGTAATTTTAGGAAAGGAAGATATATCTCATTATATCATGAGGTATATATCATATATCATTTCTGATCAAACAGCATACAAAATAAATCTGCAACATTTTTGCTAATTATGTATTTATTATGCAAAAACCCTAAACATTACCTAGTTCCAGCTTCTCAATTGTGAGGATTTTCTGATTTTCTTTCTGATGTTGGCCAATTTCCTGAATCCTAAAGTAGGACCAATGTTTGTTCTTTAGGATTCAGCAAATTGCAATGGGCATTTTTCAGGTATTTGGGACGTTTCATGGATCAAGCAATTACTTAATTGAAACACAGACCCAAAGTGAAATAAGTGGTAAACAACTCAGTGAGTCAACAGGGCAGCTTCCTTTCTATTCTGCACTTTTTCCTTTGATCAGCTCAGTCTGTCTAATCATCTCAGCTGACCACAGAAGGGTCACAGGTCACTGGGGGAAAGGTGATGGGACCCAGCAAGTGCTTGAAACTTGGCAATCGAAAGGCACTTAGCTAGGAAAGTCACAATTCTGTTCATGTCTAATAGACTCTGCAAAAAGACAGATGATATGCATGTGTAAGACAAGCAGGATGTGTTGATGTACAATGCAGTTTTTTGGTTTTAAAGATGCTACATATTTGATTGTATTTCCCAACAGCAGTTAGAAAAATCCCAAACTCCCAATGGTGCAGTCCACCAACCTTAACTATCTTTAACTATCTTGTCCACGGATGAGTTCATTGATTGTTTACATAAAGTTTTTGAGTCAATCAGATCGACCGTCTTACCACAAGCAGCCAATCAGAGCCCTCCCAAGAGCCTGTCTGACCTTTGATTGGACTCATCACCTTGTAACAGAATCTGTGTGAGTGTTTTGTGCCAGTAGTATATCAGTGCATTATCCTTGTTAAAGCAGTGTGTCGGTTGTTATAGCAGCAGTAACAACAACTGCAGGCTCACCGTCATTGGATGTTGAAAAAGGAAAGCCACAGTTCCACCTGGCTGCTTTCTCTTACAGGTGAGTGAGGTATTCATTAAGAATGAACATGGTTCTGCATAGTGCCCATAGAAAGTGTCAATGTGATGTGCTCATCTTGTCTTCTGTCTGTGTGCAGCTAATGAAACTTTGAAACACTGAGTCTGGTCTGTTACTGGCCCTTTCTAGCTTAGAGATTTTCTTAGTAACTTTTGAAGCATATTTATGGTAAACCTGCAGTTATCCTTCGTCACTGTGGAAGAGGGGATTGGTGGCAATCAAACAAATCTACTTCTAACTGTGTTGGTTCCTCTAGATTCCTCAAAATGGAAATGGCTTTCAGAACATTTGCCTTTGCATCATAGTCGATATAAGCTATATTGTGAAGAGCGCAAATCAATGAAATGTCTTAAATTGGTAAGCAAAAATCACACCTTTGCCCAGTTCAGTACACTTTTTCTGTTGTCGCCTTACCTGGTGTGGTGTGACCAGTAGCGTATGGTGGCTAATGTCTGCTAATGTAAGTAAACTTCAGAACTGCAGTTCGCTAACAATATGATTATCTAATTGTGCTACTGTTTATTATTTATTTGTGGCCACAGTGGCTGCTCTTCTAAAAAAATGCTAATAAATAAAATTTTAAAATGTAAGACACTCACAGGTGTTACATTCGGTTATGTTTAACCATTAGACAAATAAGACTAAAGCACCAAAATCCTCTCTGTATGAAGCTAACAGTTTATATTTTGAATGTAAGCTGAGAAGATTTATGAGAATCTAAGTGGTGGTCTCTCCAAGTTTTGAACTTGTGAATATCTTAAGATTTTGTGTTAAAATCAAGTTGTTGTTTTTTTAAAACATGGAATCTGGGCCTAAGGTCATTGTCTTCCTGTCATCCTCAAGGTTCACATGGAAGTTGACTTGTCACTGTGTTCTCACCTAAAGACCCCGCTCTGTTTCTATCTCTGTTTACACTCAAACAGCTCTTCTAGGCTGGCATCTTTAGTCTGGCACCATGTGTGAATGTGTGTGCGTGCGTGCATGTTTGTGTGTTTTTGTTACGACATTGAGAACCTCACCCCACCTGTTAAACGCACACACACACACACACACACACACACACCATGGGAACCTGGAACACCTGCTAAACTTGTAAGGAGAGAATCTGTTAAATATACGATCTAATTATAGTGCAATAATAGCCACAGCTGAACAAGTTCCCCTGCTATTGTTCTACAGTAGTAGCCACAGTATAAAGTGTTCTGTACTGAACATCCAGCGAAGTTTTGAAAGTTTAGAATTAGATTTAAAAGAGACACAATTTTTATCACACACACAAAAAAAGCATTCCCTGCACTGTGCATAATGGATTGATGTTGCTGAGGCTGGCCAGCTTCTTATAATTAGAGACAGGATCCTACATGAACACAACATTCTGCTAAAGTTAGAGCAGTTTTGGTCACATTTCTGTGAACACAGTCCTGATGATGCAGATAAGCTGAGTGTTTGTGTCTTAATCTGTTAAGAATACCTGAGGATGTGTGTTTTTTTTCAAACTTTGATTGTTGGCTATTTAGTCTCGAATATAGTTGTAGATAAATACTTGAAAACAAGGGTATTTGAAAGTCTAAATAGGGACCGGGCAGCAGAGCTGTCAGGGTGCTCTTGGTTTTTCCAGTGTTATTATTATTATTATTATTATCATTCCTTCTTCTTCCTTCTTCCTTATCCTCCTACCGGTAAATCTGCCTTCCAGTGCGTGAAAATTTAACAAACTTTGCACACAGGTCCAGTCCTTTGCCAAACTTCCTTAGCTGACTTTGTGTGCTGATAGTCCTGATGGTGGTGCTACAGCAATTGTCTAAAGCTTAAAACTTTGAAATGTCATAACAAATCAACCGTACATGCTCCTACTTTGCAACTTTCACCAAAATGTTGGCCTAGTTGAAACTTTCGTACACTGTGGAATTATGAAGTCCATCACTCTGTTTTCCCAAAAACTGTAAAACTCTTTTGGTGGTTAAAATGAACAAACTAAAAATTTCAGATTAAAAATAGTTTTTTAATAGTGAAACAAATGAATGAGCTGTCTTCTCTTGCTCTCTCTAGGTGCTCTCCTGGCCAGCATCCCTACACACACTCCTTCCTATAACAAAACACTCTTAACCTCCCCTCAGGGCCACGACATTCATCCAACACACACACACTCGCACAGATTTACCACTCCACCCACACCCATAAAACAGGTTCCTTCCTCACAAACACACTCACCTTTCACCTCACGGGCAGCATCATGCTGAGCGCGGACTTCTTGCAGAAGCTGAGGTTGCCAGATCTGGATGATGTCAGCCAGTACATCAGGAGTGTCTCCACCCCCATGCTAGTAAGCATGGGGGCAGTGGCTGCTGCGACAACCTACTATCTGGCAACACGACCCAAGGCCCTCTCAACCATCTTTGACCCCAACATGCAGTCAGTCGAGGTTCTGGTAAGTTCAAGGCCAAAATCTGTTTATCAGAGTCAAGTATTTAAAGGGTTGCAGGTTATTTTTTAAACTACAGTTCCAGTTTTATGGGACAGTACCCTGCCTTTGTTTTTAACAACAAGTTTTTACTTCTATTCATAGATGTGCATTATTTTGTATATTTGTTTGATGCTCAGAGCATGGTACAGAAGACAAAAGTTTATTTGTAATGTTCACTCTGATGGAAAGCTGTTGTCTCTCTTTATACCTTGGCTTGGTCCTCCTCCTTTAGTCGAGGGTACAGGTCAGCGGATTTTCAAAGGCCGATATAATAACCATAATTCGTCATAGAAAAAAGGGAATAGCCGATTAATCTGCCAATACCACCCTACCCATCCCTGCAAAAAAAATATCGACACTGTTGGAAATGAACAATCTTCGACTTCATTAGAAACTGGATAACTGTTAAACTGAACATTCAAGTCAATATATAAATCTGGAACTGAACATCCAAACCAAAGCAATTAATAAATAAATATGGAACTGATCCAACTAGCCATAAAAACTCTAGTTAGGAGTGATTTTTATTTTGAGCTATTATTTTCCCTCAAAGCCAGTAATTCCAGTCGACTGGCGGAGGCTGCGTAACCATCGGACACTATCGGGGATACCAATTTTGTGAATCTCTCAAAAACGTACAAAGAATGATGTTCATTTGCCAAAGGTCCTATCGGCACCTACCTTTAGTTGAGGTTGTGTCTTTCATTTACGATCATGCATGCCTCTGCTCTCAAGACAAAGGGCTCATATGCCATAGGTTAGGGTCTTCTGATGACAGCCAGGTGGGTAACAATAGCTGGGTTTACATGGACCCTAATATTCCACTTATAAAAGGAATGAGAGCCCAATCAGAATAAAAATGCCTCATGTAAACACCTCAAACGGAAGAGACTGATCCAATCCAGCCCGATCAGAAGGAATTTTCAATCGGATTAAGAGGGGTGGTTTAAACCAATTCAATCGGAAAATATTTGCGTCTAATAACCATGTAAACACTTATTCCGATCGTTTC
>JBBPCS010041471.1:0-20371 GCA_037974645.1 Hollardia meadi
ACTAGGAAGAATTGAATTACAGATATCTGCAATATATATCCAGTCTAGCTATTAAATGTTAAAACGGCTTGCCATATTCGCGCTTCACAAAAATCTTCCTGGATTACTCGACACACGATTCGAAGCCGCGACACGGGAGCACACATCACTACCCGAGTGACACCTCAGTCAGACAGGAAATTCATGTTACCTGGTAGACGCGGGCGATTGTAGATTGTCGCGAGGAATAGGGAAGATGTAATCTTTGAGCTGAGTTTCAAAACTTGAAACAGTGTTTTTCTGTGGTTGTTGGCAGGCCACAGCTAGCCTGAGGCTCAGAATGTCTATCATTGCCGGAGAAGCAGTAGGGAGAACATTGGTGTGATTCTTTTTGCTTATTTTAATAAAAACCTTTAAAGAAAAGACAACTCTTTTTCATCTTTACTCCATTGTCCATCTAGGTAATATTTTGTACGGGAGGATTTTAATAAGAACCACTATATATTAACTCCCGTGCCCCTCCCCTCTAGGTCTAGGCTGCTGGGCTCCCCCGGATAAAAGTGAGGCAATTGGTGGTCACCTGTGAAGCACATGGACAGTCACTGAGGTCCTTTTAGTGCCAGTTGCAGCGTAGCAAGTAATAGTTGTGCTCTCTCGCCACAGGACTGAGAGAGTGTTTGTAAGGTTGGCTAACAACTCCTGAGATGACGCGAGAGCTGACTTACTTTATATTTCCCGCCCCCTTAAACTAACACTGGAGAGACTCAACAGGGAGCTTGTCCAGGCGGGGGCAGCATCCACTAAATTATGGGTTTTAGTAGAGATTTAACTACAATAGTCCATTCTGATATATGCAGTATCTCCTACCTGAAAGAATGAGCTACTTCACTTTTAACCACATTTAAAGAGTTAGTAGTCCATTCAGATACTTCCTACCTAACAGAATGAGCTACCCTACTTTTAATCCCATTTATAGGGGGTATTTCTGCTTCTCATACATACAGTATCTGACCTGAATAGCTTGGCTATTATGAGTGAGATAATTAGTTCATCAGACTAGTGGTACTGGGAGCTACTGGGAGCTCATCCTGACTGGGTAGCGCCTGACGTATATTATGAAAAATAATTCAAGTCAGGCCAAAATTTTTTAATATAGTATCTCACATGAAAGTTTCCTCTTGTCCATTGGATATAATTCCAACAAAACGTTTAATTTGAAGTGATTGAAATAATTGGGCCGTGGTTGCTCTCAATTTTTAACAGTTCCCTGTTCCTGGACTGTGTTCCAGACTATTTCAAAACTGCTTGTGTTCAGCCACTCCTAAAAATGTTACCTGATCTGAGTTCAGCTTTTGACACATTATATCATAGCATTTTATTAGACAGATTGAGGAAATGGGTGGGCATATCAGCTGAGTTGGATCAAGTCCTAACTTCCTGACAGAGAATTCTGTGTCCATTAATAGCTACAGGTCTTCATTTGCCACTGTTAAGTACGGGGTACCGCAAGGGTCAATTTTGGGACAAATTTAATTCTCACTGTATATGCTCCCATTAGGTAAGATTATACGTAGACGTGGTGTTTCTTTCCATCGTTATGCTGACGACATACAGTTGTATGTCCCCGTTAAGCCCACTAACCTCAGCATACCGAGTTCTCTAGAAGAGTGCCTCATTGATGTAAGATACTGGATGTCAAAGAACTTTCTTCAACTGAACTCTTCAAAGACAGAAATTCTTGTTATTGGTTCCAGCACCTTAAATACTCAACAGCAGCACATTACAAAACTGGTACAAACATGCTTTTATCAACTAAGGAACATTGCCAGAATTCGACCAAGTTTTATAAATACAGAGACTATTTTACATAGCTTTATCTCTACACGCCTGGATTACTGTACCAGCCATTTCACATGCCTATTGAGAAACACTGTGGATCTGCTAAAGACAATACGGAACTCAGCTGCCAGGCTTTTAACCAGAGTAAACAGGTTTTAAACACATCAATCCGGCTTTTGAAATTAGAGCCTCGAGTCTCTGGAACACCCTGCCTGAGGAAATGAGTCAGGCTGAGTCAGTGGCTCCTTTTAATCTAAGCTTAAAAAGCACTTTTACCACACAGCCTTCCCTGAATTTATCTGAGTTTGTTTTTATTCTGGTTATGATTTTTGATATTGTTTTTCTTTTATCTCTTTTATCTTTTTAAATTTTAGAATTTTATTTCCCTATTGCTGTTTTAGTTTTGTTTACTTTGTTCTTTGCTTGCTATGTGATGCACTTTGTAACTTAGTTTTGATAAGTGCTATATAAATAAAGATATTATTAATATTATTACTACAAGATCCCAGGAATCCAAACTAAGGTACACCCAGTTTTTTATGTCGTTTTAAATTTGAAACTTTTGTATTGATGACATTCGAGTTATAGAAAGAAACCAAACTTTTCCTAAAGACAATAAAATGAAGTCAAACCAAATGTTCTTTGACAACACATTTTCTTTTTGAAGACACTTACAAATTTGAGTGTCAGTAAGGAATGCTAAAAAATACAAATACATATGATAAGATGAAAGAATAAAATACAATACATTGTCGAATTACGAGGTAAGGAGTCACTCTTTATCAATTACAATGCATTTAATCTTTCTGACATATAATTTTGACATGCAATGAGTTGTTTTGCTTTTGTCACACATAAAATTTAATTTCTTTTCTTTTCCATGGGCTGCCATACTGTTCTATCCCATCAGTACCTAAATATTTTGATTGGATTGGATTTAGATGGATTTTTAACCTGTTTTACAAGGTGTAATTATCTTCCTTAAAAAAGGTGCAATTTGTAAAATATAGCCAATTTAAAGGAACCTCCAAAAGTATAACTGGCAGCATATCACTGGAGTTATCTTGGGCTATGTGAGTATCTTTGGTTTTAGCTACAGCAACTGTTAGCTTGGTTAGCAGTGGAGCTAGTAGCCCTACAGCTCGCAAAGTAGGGCGAGCTACTGCGGGCAGTGGGGATCTGCTCAATCGGGTTCCGCGCCCTGAACACGGCTGGAAACCAAACTAGGACCGGACACAGCCTCCGAAACCGGTGGAGGCCAGTTTGACAACAGTACGGATGATATACAGTTATGACTTCTGGGACGACGGGACACAGTAGGCAGGGACAGAAGAGAGGTGACGCGGCAGAACGGCGAGATGGATGGAGCTGGCCATCTGCTGTGGCCAAAAACAGTGTGTAGAAAAGGAATATTTCACATCTTTCTCGGTGAATTGTTTTATTTTGTTTGCGTCTCATTTGAATGAAGTGTGTTTTACAATGATTTAAGAAGGAAAATGAGTTTGTCTTAGTTCAGTAAAAGAAAGACTTTAATTCAGAAGGTGTATGCTTGTATTTTTCTGTTTAGTAAGGAAAATAGGTGTAAGAATATTTCCTTTCTTAACATTTTGTGAGTTTGTTCTGTTAGACTAAACGCTGAGAGCTTGTGAAACTTAGCGAACTCGCCGCTCGTGTACATCTCCCAGCCGAAACTACAGGGGGCCATCGGACTAGCTGGTTAGCATGCTAACTTCATTAGATATCTCTGCAACACAGTACATAGACACCTTTGACATAACATCAGCACTGCTGTTTCTTTACATTATGTTATTGCAAGTTATTTCATTTTTTAAAAACATTTTAAACTAAAATTATGACCATATCTTACAAATGGCACCTTTAAACCAAACAAAATTGGCCTTTAGCAGCTACATCTTACTCAAAATATTGAAAGAAACTCAAGCATTTCTTTTAAAATACCATTTATCACTCTTATGATTCTCAAAGTTTGATTTGCATGACATACTGCAGAACGGAAATTTGTTGTTAGAAAGTAATCTAAGGTCAAGGGTTTACATTCTGACTGAGCTTTACCTTGTAGTGTCACTAATTTAGTTACACATACTGGGGCTGAAGTAAGTCGCTGCACAAATTATACATAAGTAAATAAGTCTGAGTTGAATATAAAATATGGTTTATTAGAGAAATTACACAAGTAACTTTCAACCTAAAAAGATTAAATGTTCTGCTGTAAAGCGGTAATAAATGATCTATTCTTTGATATTCTTGATAAAGCTATTAAGACGTATAATATGTGTATAACTAGCCTACATGTAAAAACACAAAAACACAACATAAGTTTCCAATCAATCAACAAGGTAATAACAATTTTCTTCTGAAGATTCCTCTTTGTATAGATGCTGAAATCATTGAATCACCCCATTTATCAAACCTTTTTTAAGTAAAGTAAAATAAAGTACATTTTCTTATTCTGAACCTCAATCTGAACGCGTTTTGTATGAGGCTAAATATGCAGCTTACAGATGCGAAGCAAGCATGTAAAATCTTAATATGATTTTACAGTCTGACCCATTTTTCTGCTTTCATTTACTCTTCACAGATGTGACACTCGTAGAAAACTCTTATATCAAACAAGCCAGGGGTCAGCTGACGGTTCAAAGGTTTTCTTCAGGAAAGTTTCTTCGTGTTTCCATCGTTGAACTTCTGCATAGACACGAAGTCCATGAGGAGCTTGGCAGCTTTCTCCTCCTGATCCCATGTCACAATGTGACCACAATTATCCAACAGATCCACCTGGCAGTTTGGCAGCGCCGCCTTTAGCACTGCCGCCCCTGATACATGCACCACCTGAGAGTGGAGACAGGTTTATTAGCAGCTCGTCATGTTTGTGGACTTTAGCAGGACCTGCCGTGATTAGCAGTTATATTAATTTTCTATTCGCTACGCTAGCAGCATGGCTGTATGTATAGCAATACTGGTCAGTTGATCAACTGGTTGCTCTAACCCTTTGGTCCGGACTGAAATATCAAAATCTTCCAACAAAACATTTTTTACAGACGTTCATGTTTCTCAGAGAATCCTGGATTTGTCGACTGACTTTTCCTCTCGCATCACCAAGAGATTCACATTTGTGATTTTGAGTGGAATGTGTCAGTAGCTATTAAATGGATTACCAGGAAATTAGGAAAAGACATTTTTGTCCACCTTCAGGATGGCTTGTAATACACGGGTGGAAGCAACGAATTACATATACTCATGTTACTGTAATTACCAGTGGATTATCTCAAAATAACAAAACTGGTTTACTCCTGATAAAGAGATAATTTAACATGAGAAAACGACTTAAAAATTAAAAAAAAAAAAAAAAAGATTGGACCTACAGCCGTTCTAAGCTTCTGTACAAAGCTATAGTTGCTGGTTACCTTTCAGATAAAAAATCTGAAAAAAACAAAACATATGATCAGTATTAAAAAAAAAAATTATAAAGCTGTTAAAATAACTTTAGTAAATTTTTGAATGCAGGACTTTTACTTGTAATGGAGTATTTTACAATGCAGTATTGCTAATTTTACTTTAGTAAATTATCTCAATCCTTCTTCCATCACTACACCTGGGATGAATTAGCTGAAGTCCATATCCTGTATTAGGGGTGTAACGGATCACAAAACTCACGGTTCGGATCATATCACGGTTTTTGAGTCACGGATCGGATCATTTTTCGGATCAGCATAGGGGGGGAAAAAGGGTTTGGGTTAAATTTTAAAATGTGCTAATTTGTCCTCTGTTTGTCACCACCATATATATTTATTTTATCTATTTATTTTATTAAATAAGTATTGTAATATCAGCTCTTAATACATCTGCGGTCACCACTCTGCAGTCTCACTCAATGTCCCGCCCACAGCTCTATCTGATTGGTTACACGTCACGAGTAATAGTCTATCGAGACTGAAGGCTGCTGCTGTGTTTGACAGACAGAGAGAGACTGGAGCTGTTAGTCAAAGCGAAGCCAGCAGCAACTTCCGAATTTGTAATGAATATCACAATCTCATGATCTACTTCTATGATGACAAACATGTCGAGTTTCCCAGTTACACCACTGAAAATGACCGAAGTCACAGCCAACAGGATTTTACTTAACGGAGGTGAAACTGACGGCTGTTAAATAAGTCGCTCATCGCACTTCAGAGTCAAACACAGCACGTCAGTCTTCTTGATCTTTTCACTGCAGCTCCGCATCGAGATTTAAGAAATTATTACTTTAAAAAGTAACAGCGGCCGTTAAACTGTAGTTTCCGCGGACCACATGCGTGCCGAACCGTGGGTGGCGAACCATACGGATCACGGACCAACGATGTTCCGTGACACCCCTATTCTGTATAGAACTTTGTGGTCACATGTTGAGTGTTACCTGATAAAGACGTGATGCCAAGACCTACATTTGTTTTTGGGAACGTCTATTCAGTGTGCAGTTGTGCCTTTTTCTTTAAACATATCTAGTTTTTTTTCTGCCCCGTTATGACCATCACTGCATCTCTGCGATTCATTAATACCTGGTCGTCCTTCCCCCAGATGGCCTGCACAGGTACTGTGATCAGATGCAAGTTGTCCTGCAGCTTGTGACTACACTCCTCCTTGGCTAGCTCCGCGAATTCTGAACAATATACAAACACAAACATGTAACAAATCAACAAAGCATATGCTGCTATGAATTTAGTATGACCATTTCCACCGCACTAATACAGTCAGCACAACAGAGTCATGTCGTACTCACCACTCTGCTCTGAATTTATCTTCTCTAACAGAAATACTCTTTATTAAATTAAAACAAGAGCAGATCAGAAAACAGAGAGGCTTCAGACAGAGTGCCCATCCAGTATCCGACAACTTATGGTTTATCAATTAAAAGAATTTAGCATCACCAATCAGACTGTGGCTCTGTGATCTGGGACTGTAACAGACAGCACTGTATTAAGGAAGGAGGAGGTCATAGGAAAGGAGAAAAACAGTAGCCCCTTTTACACAGCCCGTTCAATGCGGGCCTGTTACGCCTCTGTTGCACCTCGCTGTCTGTATAAACGTCACGGAGGCGTAACGGGGGTCAAAGTTGTTCCACCTCTGAGACGGCAGCGGAGGTAGTAACAGCGCCGAATCGACGTCTGTATAAACGAAGTGAGCCGGCGTGGCGGAACAACGAGACAAGGCTGTGACGTTTTGTCGACACGGTTTGTGTGCGACCCTCAACCGGGAGATTTAAAAGCAGCTAGCAGCAGTTAGCAGCTAACTCAAAGAAGAAGAAAAACAACCGAAAACGCTTACAAAATGTGGAGACAAACGCGAGGTTCGGGAGCTACTTACCCTCCGAGCAGAGGACGAGATCATCCGCCACATAACAGGGACGCTAAATGACTGTTATTGTCATGTTATTCCATTGTTTACAAAGCGCTGCTTGTTGCGCATGTAAAACGTCACACTAGACTCCGGCACTGATGTGTTACTCGTCACGCCTCCTTTCATTGTGGAACGCCGGCTTGCTATCTAAAAATCACACAGTGGAGCGGCGTTATGAAACTGTTGCGTTTTTCAGTGTAAATAAACAAAGGCGTCACAGAGAAGGGTCTTCGTTGCGGCGATATTGCACAATGTCCGTGTAAAAAGGGCTAGTGTTGGTGATGGATGTGAGCAGACTGACCTTCTTTGAAGAAATCATTGTTGCAGACCCTGTTCTCAAGAAGACCCCGCAGGACCTAACAATAAACACACACACACACACACACACACATACACCCATGAGTATTCTACACACTACCTAACTATAAAGCAAACAAATGTCCATCACCTTCAAGTCTTTGCCAAAAGAGATCACACAATGTTAATTAAGTTGATCACTGCCAGATAAACATCTCTGTGTGTCCCAGTATACCAGACTTTTTAAACCGGCGTCTGTGGCGACTTTGCCACGCTGGCTCACCGGTAGCGATGCATTTTTAGTAAAGATTAGAGCAGAAGGGGGGAGAAGATTCCTAGTAGGTTTCAGTATGGGCTAAAGGCTACAGCAACTAGAAGGATGTCAGAGCCTAAGCATGTGAAAAGTGTTTGTGTAATTTCTCTCTCTGCCAGAAGAGGGAGACTTCCACACTGCAGGGACCTGTTTCAGAAAGCTGGTTTGACAAACTCTGAGTTTAATCCTGAACTCTGGTTAGCCTGATCCTGAGATGGGAAAATCAGAGTTCTCGGTTCCGGAACAGCTGATTAGAATTAGTTCAGTCAAGTCTGAATATGCTCACGCATCACAGTGATGCACGTGCGTTGGGAATGAAAACAAGCCATCATCAATGGAGCTCCGATACGATGATTCACCATGGCAATGGGTTAATAAAGAGCAGAGCTTCCATTTTAATCTAGTGGAGCTAGAATTAAGAATGCATGCCAATGTGGACCCTGACTTCAAAAAGCAGGCACAGCTCTTTACCAGCCAGTTGAGTTTGGGTGGTTTGTAGCAGCAGAGTTTCAGCATGTCCTCCAGCTCCTGGATGTTCTGCGGGATCAGAGGGATCGACAACTTTTGCTGACCCCCCTCCACTTCCTTCAGAACATGGACAAACTTTGTGTCTGTGGTAGAAACCAGACCTGGAGGACAGAGGAGGAGGGGAGAGGTCCATCTTTGATTCTGCTTCATGAAACATTCTCAGGTTTGAATCCTGGAGGTAAACACTGAAACATCATGTAGATCAGACGTCTGCTGAGTTTACCTCCCGGGCAAATCAGGGTGACGCTGGACAGGTCAGTCGGGTAGTGGGCAGCGTACACCCCCGCAATGATCCCACCCATCGACGTCCCGACCAGGTGGAACGGTCTTTTATCCAAACCGATTATCTGCACAAACTGCACACAGAGACACAAACAGAGAGAGGCGTTGTGTAACTTATTATCTCTTAGAGAACAATAATTTATTATTATTATAAATTTATTGAATCAAGGCGAGTCTGTGCAGCGTCTCCGGCCGTAACGACGGCTGCCAGCTGCTGTCGGTGAGCACAGGTTTTGGTTGTGGTTTCTGTTGAGTAGGGGTGCAACAGATCACAAAACTCACGGTTCTGATCTTTTTCACAGATCAGATAATTTAATAAAACAATTTAAAATTGTGTTACTTTCTGCTCTGTCTGTAGTCACCACAATATATGTATTATAAGTATTTTAATTTAATTACTTAATTAATTATTTTATTAAATAAGTATTGTAATATAAGCTCTTTTAATACATCTATGGTCACCACTCTGTCGTCTTACTCAATGTCCCACCCACAGCTTTATCTGATTGTGGACATGTCACGAGTAATAGCCCAGACATCTTTGAGCTCACATGTAGTCTGATCCTGGCATTTTGACTTTTCATCTCTGCTTGTAACTACAATGGGGTCCCTCAATCTGCATTACATTACACTGTGTCGTATTCACACACACACACACACGCGCGCGCACACAGTCGTACAGACCTCGTGGACTCGGCGGACCTGACCCTCAATGCTGTAGTCCTCGGGCCCGGTGCGACTCGTCCCCCCGTTCCCCGGCAAGTCCAAACACACCACATGCTGGTTTCTGGGGAAATGCTGGTGGAGAAAACAAACACACCCAACTGGAATGAAAGGTGTTCAACGCTACATGCTAATTCTGAGCAGGATTTTAGAACTGTTCATGGTGTGTTCACACTGGAAAAGTGATAAAATGAATTATACTCAAAGCAGATACACTAAAAACTGTTGATCTTTGAGTGTGTTGTTGACGCACGCTATTCTCCCACCATGCAATGCACAAAAGAAATATCTGCTTACAGCTGGGAAAAATCTAAATAAAATGTTGATGCTGGTAAAACAGCTCCAGACACACAATAGTACAAAAACGTATTGGATCGAAAGTATTGGATCTAAGCTAAGACATTTCTCTAAATGAAGTTTAACTGGCAGAAACATCTGGAAGTCACAGTTTGATTGATGCCTGATGTCTTTTGTATACAAACTGCCAAAAACAATATACTAGGACAAATAGTATGCAGTGCATAATGTATAAAGACAGAGCGCTTCTGCCAACCCCAGAAGGGTAAACAATTAATCTCTCTCCATTGACTTTATATTGCATGAAGGTGCCACCTTGTCACTGTCTGCTGGCAAAAAAACATGAGTAGCGCGTGTGCATCGCAGAACCTTTTGCTTTTCATTTTGCACCTAGAATATATTAACAGTTTAGAAAAGCAGCACTGCTCACAGGCAGCATTTTTAAACCTGGGCCTTATGTTTAGATATTTGAATGTGTAAATGATTCATACTTACTTAAGTGTCCTTGAGCAAGATGCTGAACCCCAAATTGCTCCCGATGCTGCGCCATCGTTGTGTGAGTGCTTACCGCTTCTGCAAGGTGGTCACTGCCACCAGTGTATGAATGTGTGTGTGAACGGATGAATGTGTGTGTGAACGGATGAATGTGTGTGTGAACGGATGAATGCGTGAGTGAACGGATGAATGCTAACTTGTAGTGTAAAGCGCTTTGAGTGGTCAAGCTGACTAGAAAAGCGCTATATAAATGCAGGACATTTACCATTTACTTGGAAGTGTTTTGGCCAAAACTCTGGAGGAAAGCACAGTAGAACCGGGTCTTCAATCAACCGCCTGAAGTGCAGACCCACCTCATTGAGACAACTATTCAGCGTTCGGACAATCCACTGTTGTAGTGGAAAGTCAACAAACCTAGACTGCCCTTCCTGGCAGTCACAGCAGTAAACTTTTTGTGTGCACCTTCAACGAGTGTGGAGAGCGAGAGGCTGTTCAGCACAGACTCCACGGTTATTGATGAAAGGACAGCTGAGAAGCTTGAAATTCTTATCTTTCTAAAGAAGAATCTGTCCTTCATGTTAAAGTGAACAAACTCAAGTCACATAAAAATAAAAGATCAGCCTGTTGTTTTTTTGTTTTTTTTTTAAAGGTCGGGCAGCTACGGCTACTGGAATTGTATTAATTCCAATTTTTTGGAACCAATATTTAGTTTTAAACCAATATTTTACATACATTTAGTTCAAACCCAGATGTTACAAAGAATCTGTAGAGCTTACACAAATTATACTCTTTGATTTTTTTTTTTGTCAGTGCAGTTAACAGGTGCAATAGCCTCAGGTGTGGTTGTAGATTCCACGTCTACTCTACTGTGTTCCACTGTACAATTTGTTACTGCACATTGCAACTTAAATACCCAGATTTAAGCTACTGCACTAAGATGCCTTTTAATTTTATTTTGAATGTTTGAATGGTGCTGACCAATCAAAAATGCTGCTCAAAGTTCTGTGTAAAAAAAAAACAACTTTTGTTTGAGCATTATGTTTAAGTGTGTATCCATGCAAATGTGTTATTAACAGCTTAGTTGTTTAAGAGAGAGAAAAATATGGTATCGGACTGGTATTGGCATTGGCAGATACTCAAGTTTTTTGTATCGTATCGGACATGAAAAAGTGGTATCGAGCCATCCCTAGATACTGTCCATTACATTTAATGGGCATAAACCTGATGTGCATACTGTCTTAGTGTCAACACCAAATGGCATAATTGTAACCAGACTCCACAAAGAAACATTGTTTCTTAAACACAGCTCAGATGGTCTGATACATGCTTATTAGTAGAAACTTCCAGACGCTGCGCCCAACTAGGAAGCAAAAGCACTCACCACAAAGACATTATGAAACCACAGAGCTTACATTGCACATCACATGTCTCATTTGTCTCAACAGATGAGTCTGAAAAGGAATGGTGCAGAACAGGTTGTGGAGAAGACAGATTAAAGCTTGACTGGCTTTACTTAACTAATAATAAATGTGCTGTTTCAAGTGCTTTGCCTGACCGACTTATTCAACTGTGTTTCAGATACCAGATTCTGATCCTCACGTCTCATTGGTCAAACCTAAGAACAAAAGGTGGAAAGAGTTGGGACCTTGGACTAAAGCGTGTAATGACGCTACTGGTTGGGCAAAGACGTTGGGTTACAGTTGGGCTCATTCAAGATCTGAAACTGGATAACACATTTTCTGGCATGTCTTCTCATGTCTTCTGATAATTTCATTTTTGTGCATGATGTCACTGAAATTCATGTATTAAAGCCACAATGTTTGTGGGCATACCACAAATATGATGTACTGTAGGTCTGCTTAAAGATGTTGTGATCACCCCCAAATCTTCCTACAGGGTGTGTCAAAACCAATATCCTCTGAAGAAGGAAGTGGCTGAAGGCATTAAGCCAAATGTTCCAAATCCATACACTGTCCTCTCGCAAGTTCCATCTGACAGAAAATGGTTTTCTGTTGTTGATTTGGCTATCAAGTTTTCAGTATATCTTTAATGCAGCATTTAAAGAAAATTCTCCTCATCACTTGTACTGCCAGGAGGTAGTGCCCTGTTGCGGTTTGTTGATGATTTGATGATCTGCTCTCCGACAACACTGTGGCTCTGCTACCACATTTAGCAAATAATCCAACTTGCCTCAGAGCTGTAGCAGTTGCTGAAAAGGCAGTAATGGCATCATGTGAGATTGTGGGTTGTGCTGATTTATCCCTATTAGTCCCACATGTAGTGCCAATGATTTTGCTTAAACAAAAAACTTCTCATCTTTCAACACCTAGGTGGCTCAGATACAAAACATTTTTGCTTGAAATGCTTAACTGAATAACTGAAGTTATTTCACTGTGGTAACTCTGAGACTAAAACCGTATATCCACTCCCTTCTTACTTCTCAGCACAAGCAGCTGAACTGAAAACCCTCACTGGAGGCACGTAAACTGGCCAAGGGCAAAACTGCTAACATCTGTACTGACAGCCGATATGCATTTGGCGTTCCTCGTGATTTCAGATGTTTGTGGAATCAGACAGTTTCTCACATCATCTGGAAAACCCATCGCACATCACAAACTTGTCTCTGACTTGCATGACACTACCCAACTCCCACAGAAACTATAGTAGTTACAGTATTATGCAAACATGAAGCTCACACTAACAACACTGATCCTGTTTTGTGGCGGGATGCCAAAGCAGATGCAGCTGATAAGAACACTGCTAAACAAGAAGTGACGCCACAAAGTGTTTCTGTGATTGATGACCCACTTACACCTACAGTGGATGTATAGGAACTGCAGCAGAGAGCAGCCCAAGATGAGAAACTGCTCTGGAAGAAATGGGGCTGTGGGTGCAGTCACTGATGATCTATGGTATGGGCCTAATGGTAAACCCTGTTTACCAAAATACCTGTTCCTTCACCATGCAAAATTGACACATGGGAAAGATCATGTCTCAAAAGCAGGGATGATGAGTGAAATAGAAAGATAATGGTTCACAAAGGGATTCTCTAACTTCTCCCAAATTTGTTTGCCAAAGTTGTCTGTGCCACTAACAATGTAGGTAGAGGAATCCAAACGCCACAAGCTGCTCACCCACCTCCAGAAGAACCATTTGATCACTTACAAATGGATTTTATTGAGTTAACACCAAGTGAGGGTAAGAAATTCTGCCTCGTCATTGTTGATAGGTTTTCCAAATGGATTGAAGCTTTCCCCACATCAGAACAGGATGCAACAGCAGTTGCAAAGGCATTGATCAGAGAGATCATTCCAAGATGGGCAATTCCAGGAAAAACTCTTCGTCTTAGTTACAAGAAGGTCTGTCTACAACAGCCTGAAAAGGAGAAAGCCATTGACCACCCATCTGACTACAGACTTTACCAACTAGAAGCCACACCTTGCATATATTGACTTCCAAAGATACACAAATAGGGAGTCCTACCCAGACCAATCGTCAGCAGCACTGACTCGGTCACTTACAACATTGCAAAACACCTCGCCGCCATCTTAGCACCTCTGGTTGGAAAGACTCCACATCAAATTCCACCGACTTTACCAACAAGGCCTTCCTGGTCTCCCTCTGTCTCACTTATCTTTTTATGCATCCTTTCCTTTCCTCCTCCACTTGTTTCTTTCTTCCCTTCTTCCTTCCTACCCCTCTTCTATTTCTGTTTTATCCTCTTCATCCATTATTTCAACCCTCATTACATAGGCGCCTGAGCAATGGAGCAAGCGGAGCAGCTGTACCCCCCACCTTTTTGATCATGATACAACTTTGCTATTTTCAAACATTTGATCCAAACTAGCTCAAATGTTTGAAAATAGCAAAGTTGTGGCCGTTTCATATGTGAATTGTTACGTTTCCCGTCCTTGGTCTCTTACAGCTGGAGAACTAGTAAGATGCACTTACTACATTACTGCGTTACTGAACATTTGTGTGGTTGGTTTTAAGTCACTGTGCCACGCTGATTACGACCGATGTCAGTCACTCGGAGTGTGTTGGTGCAGGCGAAAAATGAAATGCCAAAGTTGTTTTTCAAACTGCACAGCAAGAAGTCAAGACATGATGATGCTGAAGCACGGGAAAAGGTAGATTAAAGGTAGCTTGTTGGATGCACAGCCATCCAAGTCTGTTGCAAAAGTAAGGTCGTCAAACTCAGTCCGATCCATCTGCCAGTCTTCCTTGTGTTGGCGTTACCATAAAGCACACACATTTAATATTATCGGAAGGTGGGTGCACTCTTTCGAGCACCAAATAAAAGCAGCAAACCCAGTAGTTACTTAAGTAACTGCCGAAAAACTCCTTTAAAAAAAACTGCCGAAAAACTCCTCCAATAACATTGACCATCTCGCTAAAGTGCAATATTCTGCTGATTGACTGAAGGCTGCATATTGCAGGAAATTGCACTTTGAGGTGTTAATTAAATGAAAAATGTCCTGCCATACTGCCCATCACAAATCTTGCACCCCCACCTTTTACTATAACTAAGCACCAATGCTTCATTCTATCCAACCATCTAAACTTACCTTCTTTCTTCTTCTTAAAAAGCGTTTGAGAAAGATGTGCAGTGTGTATGCACTTGTATATCAGTGTGTGTGTGTGTGTGTGTGTGTGTGTGTGTGTGTGTGTGTGTGTGTGTGTGTGCAAGAAAAATTGTGCCTGTATGTGTCATGTGTGTTACCTTGATGAGAGGCAGCCACATGTCCTTGGTGGCGGAGAAGCCGTGCACCATCAGCACTGATGGTGTAGGGCCCCCTGGCTTCCCACGGCTGGAATAACAGAAGCGGTAACTTCCACTGTAACAGTAGCAGACCGTCATCCCCTGCAGGCAGGTACGGTTGAACCTGGGGAGAATTACAGCGGGATCAATGGGGGTTAACTTGTGTAATGCAAAGTTACGGCTGCTTTGGCGTTGCTTGAAGACTAGGCAAATAGAAGACTCAGACGTGACTGCGTCCTCAGAGACCACAAGGACTTCCTAGCCCATGACGATAAATGGCGAGTAAGCCGAATCAGATTACCAAGAGGAGTTCGGACCAATTGACCGCACTCATGTTGCCATAAAACCATCAAATGAGAATGAGTTTGCTTATGTTATTTGAAAGGATTACCATTCCATAAACCATTTGCAGTGGTGACATGATCCTGACAAATGTGGCGGTTCGATGGCCTGGCTCAACCCATGACTTATTTATTTTGAGGCACAGTAGTATAGGAAGAAAACTGAGCGTGATGGTTGGCTTCTTTTTTTCCCAGTTTTTTTCCTCACAGAGAACAACATTTTTTCACAAATTAGAGTGGTTACTGGAAAATTTTAAAACATGCAATCAGTTTTAGATCTGAACACTTTCTTGCTTATGTAGATTCTGAGGTTTGTGAGTATGCAATGCTGTAGGATGGAATCTACGCCGAGTTTTATAAATGCGGCCCCGGGACACGCTTGTGACCGAAACACATTTATCATATTTATGTTTAAAATCACATCAGATAAGTGATGCATAAAGTGATAAATAATAAGATACATGAGTGATGTAGAAGTCATCACTCCATCTTCCCTGAAGATTTTTGCTCTACTCTACACCTACCTTGTGGGTCTAATTGTAATTGAATAGGGAATTAAATAATAACCAAAATCATTACCTCAGTAAGCCGTTTCCTCATGAGTTTATGGTCTTGGTAGGTTCAAGTCTTCTTCAATACAGCATGATGTTCACTTTGTAAATTATGGTCTCATTTAGAGTAAAATAGACGATAAGGGAGGGTATATGCTTTGGGGCGTGGCTACCTTGTGATTGACAAGCCGCTACAACCGCGTGTCCTCAGGTTCTCAGCCAGATCCGATCAGGATAGAGACATGGCAATGTGTATTAGAGCTGCCACGATTAGTCGATAAATTTATTATTCGATCAAAAGAAAATTAGTTGTCAAATATTTGATAATTAATTAATCATTTCAGTCATTTTTAAAGCAAAAAATGCCATTACTTAATTGTAAGGATTTTATCCCTTTCTTCGTCATTTATGATAGGAAATGAAGAGTCTTTAAGTTTTTGACTACTGGACAAAAGAAGAAATTTGAAGATGTCACTTTGGCCTCTGGAAACTGTGATGAGCACTTTTTCACAATTTCTTGACATATTATAGACTAAACTATTGATCGATTAATCCTTAAAATAATTGGCAAAATTAATCGATAATAAAAATACTCTTTAGTTGCAGCACTAATGTTTATCCCCCCCAGCTCCACTATCTCATCCAGATATGGTCACTTTTAGCTCCAAAAAAACCAAGATGGTGACGGCCGTAATGCCAAACTTTAGTCCACAAACCAATTGATCTTCTCTCCATGGTAGGTTTACATTTTAGTACAACTGAGGCTGATGGTAATGTTATTACTTTTGCAGGTATTTATTGATAAACCGTAAAGTATTGGAGAAATGTAAAGTTTGACCTGATGACAGTGCTGGATGAAAAGTCTGAGGATCGCAGACAGATTATCAAAAACTCCTGCATGACATGTCACTCCACTGCCTGCAGTGATGTGTACTGTCCTGAGGGTGGTGCTAGGGCAGAAGGAACGTGGTCAAAGGGTTCAACCCATTGACATAAATATCTCCACTTCCTCCATGTACAAAAATGAAGCCAAAACATCCCGGACACGAGTGCCGTCATCTGAAGAAGATTGCTCAACTTGAACTGTTTTCTACTTCTGTAGTGGATTATATAGCCTAATGCCTTTGAAGTTTGTTTAAAGTTGTGTGACTTTTCTTTAGTGAAGTGTGACTAATTTTACAGTTCTGTTTATTTATAAGCCTATTTATATTTATTTTTAACAATAATGGTAACAGACTGCAATTCCACATTTTTCTGTGTGTTGTGTGTTGCCTCTTCTATAGTGCAATATACACTGTAGCACTGTGTATAGTTCTGGTTTTCTTGTATTTGTATGTTTTTTTGGGGTGGGTGGGTGGGTGGGTGGTGTCACCAAGAAGCAATAATACTTAGGGCACCAAAATGACCAGCAGCAGGCCTGTTACAAAGATTTCTGAAAAGACCAGTTACAGCATTTACCTAAACAACCAAAGAAACTGGGGTAGAAGTCTTTGGAAGCCACAGGATCCCAAATGGATTTAAAAAGACATTATTTACACAGATTTTTTCAAATCAACTTGGAATCTTGGGGCTTCCAGAGACTTTGATTATGCCGGACAAGCTGTATGGAGCCATTTTATGTTTTTTGTTGTTGTTTTTTAATATATATTTGCTGTGAAGCTCCAGAAATGTTTTATGGACTATGAAACTTCATCCAACTTTAATTAATGACAGAATTTTCATTTTGGCGGGAAGTGTTTAAACACTCTCTAAACACCAGAATTACTAGTCTAAGTGGGGTTTGTTTGTTTGTTTTTTTACCAGTTTTTGGCATGAAGGAGCTTTCCAGGCCTAAACAGGAAGAAGGTGATGAAGGCGAGGATGATGGCAGCCACAATTCCAGCTATGATTATCAGTTCCATCTCTGCACACTCCTTTAAAAAACAAAATACACAAACACAGACATCATGGACGCTGACCAAGTGTCCCATCAGCCCCGCTGCTACTGACCGCAGAGCAGTGCAGTGGTAAGGGTCCAGTAAAACCAGTAAGTTATCATTTCTGAGTCAGGGGTCACAGTGTTCTAATGAACTAAGCAGTTCAGATGAGCTTAAAGGTATGCTTGAAGTTATGCATCAAAGACAGTATGCAGTGGCCCTTGAGTTGCATTTGTTTAGTAAAAAAAAGTGGTGGAAAGTAACAAAGTACATTTACTCAACTGTATTTAAATACAAACTTGAGGTTATACTTTTCTTGAGTATATCCATTTTTTCCAACTTTACACTTACAATTTGTCTGACAGCATTAGTTGCTAGTTACTTTTCAGAATAAGATTTTTCACATCCTTCCTGTCCATTGAAAGCCATGCATCTCAAAATGTGTTTATTTTGAATGTTTGTGATGAACTGAAGGATGAAATGTTCCTATTGTCACAAAGCTGTAAACAGGGCTATTTGTCTGAACTCATGAAAAGTTGACTTTTATATGTGTGGTTCTTACAGGACAGCCATGCTACAATCATATAGGTTTACGGATCTTATAGGATTTGATGCATTGCTGTAGATTAAAATAGCCAACAGTATATAAAGTAGTTAAAATGAGCTCAATCTTAAACATCTGCAGCTGTGAAATGCAACACACAAATTAATGCAGCAGTAATATTAATCCAAAAACACAAAAAAACACTGACAGGGACCATTTTACTGCACAATAAGTACTTTCTTTCAGTACATTTTGGTGATAGTCTAATACTTTATACTTAAGTAAGCTTTTGAAGGACTTTTAGTTGTAGTGAAGTGGTTTTTATCAGTGTCTTATACATACTTTTACTCAAGTAAACGACCCTTCTTCCACCACTGGTTAAAATGAGTCGTCATACTACAGGTAGGATGGAGGGCAACTCCCAGCCTCAGGGGAACCCACAGTCCCAGGTTGACTCAAATGAACAAGGACCGAACAACCCAGACTTACAAGCTAACGTTTCGCCTCCTGAGGCTATGGTTGGAGGTTGCATTGAGCCGGGACGTTTCAAAACGTTTCTTTTTTTCTCCACAAATCGCACCCTGGTCGTCAGTAACCAGGAGATGTCACAGGTGCGTAAAGGAGTGGAAGACCAAGAAATGTTGGTCTTTATACTGAAGGTTTAGAGGAATTTAAGGCGGCGTTGCGAAACAGCAGATTTTAAAAAAACAAAACTTTCCAGACACGTGCATCCTGCTAAAGTGAAGATTAGTTTTCATTATCAAACATGTAGTGGAGCAGCACCGTACCTGTCGAGTCCTCTTCGGTCTGTCGAGATGAACTTGTTTTCTACTTGGTCCGCTCCCCGCTCCCCGCTCCTCCCCTCAAAGCGGTCCTTTATTCAGTTTGCTCCTGCTCCTCCTCCTCCTGTTTCATATGACCCAACAGTCTCTCATCTACACTTAAAGGGAAAGGAAAATTTATGCTTTCCAGATGGCAGAGGGGTGAACATGCTGTGGCCGGGGTGTCTCGGGTCTCTGCAGATGTTTTTGGCTTCACGGCTGCAGTAGATCTCTTCCAGTTTTGGGAGCTGTGAGCCAATGATGCTCTGAGCTGTTTTGATGATGCGCTGGGGGGCCTTATTGTTCTCAGAAGTAAAGCCTGAGTAGCCTACCACGCTGTAATGCAGTATGTGATGATGGACTCTATGGCGGACCTGTAGAAGTTGACCAGCAGCTGTTGTGGAAGCTGTGCTTTCTTCAGGCACATCATGAAATGAATCAAGACAATTTAGTATTAACAGGATACTTTAAGGGTCTAGAATCCATGTGAATGTGAAAGGAACATGAATCCCTTTCTGGGTAAAAGGGGGGACAGTAATACTGGATCAAATCAATTCTGTGGTCAAATTACATCAATGGAAAACATCAGGAGAAATATGAGAGAAAAACATGTATTGGCATTGGAGATAAGGAGGCACAGGGTTTAGATTAACAGCAGCAGATTTTATGGGAGGATCACTCCCTCCTGGTTCAGCCAAACCAGTCAGACCGCCCCAGGAGGAGAGGAAAGAGATCCAGGATGGGAGCCATGCTAGCTCAGCTTGGACTTAAGGCTGCTCCTGGCTAATGTCCAGTCACAGGAAAAAGAAATGGGACTGGTAGGCTGGACAAGCAATGGGAAATCAGAGACTGTTGTGTCCACATCTTCACAGAGACCTGTCTCCCCCACAACATCCCGGATCAAGCTGTTGCACTCGACGGGTGGAGCCGTGTTCCGAGCAAACAGAGTGCAGGACTCCAACAGGATGGGGGGAGGCGGAGTCTGTGATTACATCATTGATGCTCGGTGCTCAAACACAATCAATGTTGACGGACAATGTTTCCCAGAGGTCCAACCCTTAATGTGAAGATGTCGACCATATTATCATCACCGTCTCTGCTGTTTACATTCACCCAGACTTAAATTCAGAAAATGCATATAATTATTTCCTGGGTGTATACCTGTAGATGTACACTCACCGGCTACTTTATTAGGTGGACCTGTTCAACTGCTCATTAACGCAAGTAGCTAATCAGCCAATCACATGGCAGCAACTCAATGCATTTAGGCATGTAGACATGGTCAAGACGAC
>JBBPCS010041482.1:0-20371 GCA_037974645.1 Hollardia meadi
CACACACACACACACACACACACACACACACACACACACACACACACACACACACACACACACACACACACAAACCTAACTGACATACTACCGCACGCAATTCTAAAATGTGTCACTCTCAGGAGCAGTTTGCAGTGAAGTCATTGATATTCACGGCTTTACTCCTTGACAAGGGTGTCTGGCTTTAATCTATAATTATGTCTCGTCAATTTTGAACACAATATGGTTCGTGCGGTTAATTCGGTTAGTAAATATTTCAAACAGGAACACCAGCAGGAGCGCTCCACCAAATACACACGTCGCGGGGCGCACTGTGTCTTTAAAAACAAAAAACTGTTTTCTAATGTCTTCAGTTGGAAAAAAAAATAACCTTGATGTTAGCCCCACATAAGTGGTGTGGGGTTTGGAAGAAGTGGGCATTTAGGAGGCAGTGAGTGTCTAATGAAACATGCGACTGAGCTGCATCATGGGAAATGTAGGATCTAGGATTTTTAGAGCTTGACTCACTTGGGGCTAACATTCAGGATATCTTACTCTCTGCTGCTTTGATTTTGTCCATTCTTTTTTCCCCCCAACTATTTCTCTTGTGAGTCCCACCAATATATGGAAGTGAGAAAAACAACAGTTGGAGTTTACCTTTAAAGACGTAAACATTTCGATATTTATTGCCTTAATCAGTGTAAAACCTGAATTTGTTCACACAATTAAATCTTATGATGTCTCAGACTTCATTTGTGCTTTGATGGCAGAAAACGGAAAATTGGGTAACTGAAAGTGGATAATTTGTAAAGTTTACTAAGTTTGTTAGATGTCACATTTACTGGAAAACCATGTTGTTGAGATGCTTACTAAGCACTGTATGGTACCAACATATTGTTGCTTGTGGTTGATGGTTTGATATCAGTAGCCTTGTATAAAATACTATTTATTTATTCATTCATTGTCAATCCGTTGAGAGGATGTTTTCTCTAATTTACAAAGGAAATCGGAAGTGTTTTGCTTTTGTAATGACCAGGCGAGACTGGGGGCAGCATCACTTATTAGCATCACGAAGGGGCTCTATTTCATTAATTATTGACTCAGAGAAGTGGATTTGTTTAAGTTGCTCTTTAACCACGGTCACATTAGCAACATCATTGTCTCAGAGTGACCCAGGTGTTGCCACCGCAGAGAGGTGTTTGATGGTTAATCCCTCTGCAACAGGGTCTGGCTTTAATTTATATTTTTTTAAAAGAAAAGATCAAAAACAACAATAAGAGAGAGAGAGCGAGAGAGAGAGAGAGGTAAATAGTCGAGCCCCGCGGAATGATGAAGTTTAGACTTGATGGAGGAGGTGAAGCGAAAATGGAGAGAAGAGAATGAGCGACAGGCAATGACGGGGGAGGAGAAGATCAGGAGAAACCAGATGTCTCTTTCACCCTCTTGTGTTGCATCAGTGAATGTGGCTCACAGCCCAACATTCCCCCTTTTCCGCCCTTCTCTCTCTCTCTCTCTCTCTCTCTCTCTGGCTTCAGTGACACACACCGAGCAATACGGGGCCTCGTGAGTAGGTTTTATTTACAGCATCTCTCTGCTGCTCTGAGCCAGCACAATACAAACAGGGCTTCATTTGAAGAGCAGAAGCAAGTGCGTTTGTCAGCCTGATTGTATGTGAGCAGCTGCGGCGGCTTGGAATGAAACTATCAGTATTGTTGTGCATCACTGTGAGTCACACTTGTGCCTTCTCTTTTGCCACAGGTTAAATACAGAGCACAGCGAAACATGACGCGCCAGGCTGTGTTCAAGATGGTGGCGGTGTGGGTGCTGGCCTTCCTCCTCTACGGCCCTGCCATCATCTTCTGGGAGACCATCGTGGGCCAGAGTGTCGTCCCGCCTCACGAGTGCTACGCCGAGTTTTATTTCACCTGGTACTTCCTGCTCAGTGCTTCTACCTTTGAGTTCTTCACCCCGTTTGTGTCCGTGGCTTTCTTCAACCTCAGCATTTACCTGAACATCCACCGTAGGAACAAGGACAGCGGTGCCTGCGCTGAGGACGACACCAAGACACAGAGGATCGGTAAGAAGCACAGAGATGGAAGAGTCTGGTCTGTGTTTTTTATGAAGACTCGCAAGGTGTCGTCCAGCGAGCCCACTGCTATCTCTGCAGTTATCGAGGACGATGATGTCCTGTCCCCTTCTTCCAACAGGGACCCCAATTCCAGTCAGATATTAATGGGGAGAGAGAAGTTCTCTCCTAACAGGAAAAACTCGAGGCTGTTTGAGCACACGGCCTCCTGCATGGCGCCAGACCGTAGGACACAGAGGTGTCGTCTGTCACGAGACAAAAAGATCGCCAAATCTTTAGCCATTATTGTCTGTATTTTTGGGATTTGCTGGGCTCCGTACACTCTACTAATGATTATCCGTGCCGCCTGTAGCGGTGCATGCGTGGCAAACTACTGGTACGAGATTACATTCTGGCTTCTGTGGCTGAACTCTGCCATCAACCCGTTCCTGTACCCTCTGTGCCACAGCAGCTTTCGAAGGGCTTTCTCGAAGATACTGTGTCCTAAAAGACAATCAGTTCAGCCTCAGATTGAGATTCAGTCGTGTTAGATGAACTCCACTGCACTTCCACGCTTTGAGAATGCACTAAGGTTTGCTGGTAAAACACTGTAAAAAAAATAAAATTATATATATATATAATTTTATTTTTTATTTTATATATATATACACATACACGTACTGTTCTTCCATCCAAAAACACCCCCAGTTTTCAGGTAAGAGTTGTTTGCGTTAAAGTGACTTGCGCGAGCATTGTCACAGCAAATCTGACGGCAATACGACAACTCACACAGTAGTCATGAAACAATTTGCAAGAAGAAAACCTGCAGTTATAATAGACTTAATGACTGTGTAAAGCAGTGGACTCTTATGGCACCTTAAAAAACAGATATAATTGCCTTTGATTAAAGCGCCCTTAAGAGCATCAGATGTCAGATTTTTCAAGTGGCGTACATCTTAATTTTAAAATGTGCCAACCTTCACAGGCAGTCTCAGTAGGGTGGTTCAGGCTGAAATTATGTCTTATGCAGCCAGATAGAATTTGATGACCATAATTAGTCTAAGATATTATTCGAGATCTACAGCACACTGAGTTGTCGAAATTATGGTCTGCCTGGATGAAAGCGCGGCAGATGGAGGCAGCGAACATCCAGTTTTTCACCGGGCTGCTGTGAGGTGAAAACCTTTCAGCTCCCATTTAGATCAAATTGACGTGAGGGAAGGAGTTTATGATCTTTTATGGCTTTATAAAGTTTCCTAATCTTCCTGAGCACAGAACCTCGTCACTTTAGAGTTTCAAATGCGTGCGTCACTGTTGATTTGAAACAGAAGCCCCCCCCCCCCCTTTTTATTTTTTTGCCTGCGTCTTCAAAAAGAGACATTATAAATGTGAGCTTTTCATCATGCAGCAATAGAATGAGAACTGCGGAGTCCTCAAAGTTCAAAGCACCTGAAAAGAAGGGAATAACCTGCATTTGTTTACTGAGTTTTATTTCATTTTATCTGAAAAGTGGGCTAGGGTCAGGGGGAATCGGCTAATATCTGCCAACACTGAATCTGCACTTGATTTTTAAAAAGGTGTTCTTGTTGATGTTACTAATGTACAGCAGTAGCAAATGAGAAAACTTTTGTACAATAATATCTACGCAAAGCTAGATGGTTGTGTTCATTAAGTACAGTATTTATTCAAAGACTTGACTGGTTTATACCACCCAAACTACTTGACTACTTTGTAACTTGGCCATGAATGTGTGTTGTGTCAGTAGCCAAAGAAAGAATAAAAAGAAAACTGCTTTGTAACTGTACATGTTATTGGTATTATTTGGAACACAGGTAGTGTAGAAGGAATCGTCAGACATTTTGGGAAGTATGTCTTTTCACTTTCTTGCCTGAAGTTAGATGTGTAGATAGGGGGCTTCTCAAAACTTGGTATTGGCCGTGGTTTTTACAGGACGTAGCAATGCATGCTTCAGCGAGCTCCATCTCAGCCCGTGCTCCGAGTGCATGTTTTTTTGTTTTTTTTTATAATTTGTATATTTGTTCTCATACCTATGTACATGTAAAGCCTTGTAAGAACATGTGGGCAGTCATGGGAGAAGTTTGCCTTTCAACTTTCTGTCAGAAAGCCTGTCGGACATCAAGAGACATAAAGACGGACAAATAAGTCCACGTAAGCAGTGAGTGGTGCTGGAATAATAGCTGGTGACTGGTGTTTCCATATGAAGTTGGAAGTCTTGTGTTGACTTTTTAGTTTAGACTTAGTGAACTCATTATTTCATTTTAGATTAGTAGTGTTGTAGTACTCGAGACCGGTCTCGATTGAATGTAAAACGTCCTGCTCCTGAATTGGTATATATATATACAGTATATATATATATTTTAAACTTTTGACCTCATACAATGTTCAGGTTGACCCCAGCTTCAGGTGTTTTGACAGAATACAAGAGTCCATATCAAGACTTCCCTGTAGGAAGCTGGAGATGGAGAGTGCACCATCCTGCCCCTATAGCCAACAATCCCCAATCTCCCCTACAGAAATTTCACTTTTGAATATTAACAGGGGTGATGGTAAATAAGTCTAAATAAACCCATGGTCCTGAAAATTGACTTGTTTTCGTAGGTCTTGATCTTGACTCGGTCTTGCTTCCTCCAAAGACTCGGTCTCGACCGCAACGAAATCCCAAAGTCTTGGTCTTGACTCAGACTCACCCCTTTAAGGTCTTGGTCTTGACTCGGACTCGATATAGGTGGTCTCGTCCCCATCACTATAGGTTAGGTTAGGTTTAATTTATCCCAAAAAAAATCGAATCAATGCGAGGCAACGAGAATGCGCATCAGGCACACAACACTCGGTGTGAGGCAGGGCATAAGGGGGCCCCTCCGGGTGAAAGTTTCTAGGGAGTTCCAAGAAGATTGATGCCACAATTATGTTAAGTTATCTTATCTAAGTCTATCTTATGTGTTAATCTAAGTTATCTTAGATTAGCATAAAGGTAAAATGGCTAACTTGGTTCTCACTGAAGTTAACAAAAACTCTCTAAAAGCACCTCTAAAGTTGTGTTCACATAGGCAAAATAAATGGAAAGCACACAGGCAAAGATGCAACTGTGAGAGTTGAAAATGCTAAAGCAAATGTTTTAGCAAAAAAAAATAAAATAAAAAAAAAATAAATAAAAAAATAATGTATATATGTGTGTGTCCCGAGGTTTTCAAACTACTTCATAAAAATATAGAGACAAAGACTGAAGGGAAATAACACAGAGTTCAGTCAGAAACTGAACTAAACATAAGCGCACAGGCACATCCCCACATGGCTTTCTTACAAGCTAACAGTCAGTATGTTGGCTTGTTGAGGTGAACAAACACAGAATGCATAGTCCAGAGGTCAAATTTGCGTAATTCCCAATATGTTGAACATCTGTCTTTAAGTGTTGTGAGAGGTGAAAGTTGTTTTTTTTTTAAATTCTGGTTCCTGCGATGAGATGAAGGTAAAGACAGAGATGAGCTTACTCAGGCATGAGTGGGTGGACAGGAACCTTTGTGTGCCGTGTGTGAATTGTGATGAAGGGATGTCGCTGTAATACACACCTTTCAAATTGCTTTTGAAAACCCACATTAAATATAAAGGAGTACTGGTGTGGCTTTAAAAGAAATGTTCAAGGTTATGGTCTTCACAAAAGACATTACACTGAAGTGACAATAAAGAATTGTTTTGAAGAATGCTGGCAAACAGAACCGCAGGGCTTTGTCCTTTGTTACACATTTACAGCATAGACGACCAGAAACTAAATATGTCATCATTAGGGATTTAAGACCAGCAGGAAACAACACTTTTGCTCTCCCCTGCAGGATATTTATGTGGGATGTTGTACTTGAGAGAAAGAAAACAGACCCTTGTAGGACCATAGGGTACTATAGCAACCAATGGTGTTGAGAGAAATGTTATCCTAAGTGGATGATGATAGATTTTATTTTGCCTTCTTCCAGCGAACATACTTCAACATCACCTTTTAAAGTCGAGTATAGCAATAAATCCTCCTACAGGACAGCGATATAAAGCACTCCGTTGTGTTTAAATTGTGCTCAGGAGTGTGCCATTTTTAACACAGGAACAGATGCAGAAGATCTTTCAAAGAACCTTTTTTTTTCTTTCTATTAATAGTCAGCAGCACCTCTGTTAAACTTTGGAACAGCTCCTTCCATCCGATTTTCCGCCTCCACTTCTGACTGTGAGTACAATGACCACATTAAGTGGCTTTTTGTTTTAAAAGAATTCTTTCTCCTCAAACACAATCCAGGAAAAAAAAGTGTTGTTTCTTTTCTTCTGTGCGGTAGTGAGGCCTCTTGAGGATAAATAGATTTTTCAGCCTATGTGGTGGCGTTATTCTCCCACTGACCCCATTTAGTCACAGCGGTTTAAATGCAGTGCTTGCCGTAGGTGTGGCCACACAGCGTGTGCCTTAAAACCCCAGCTGAAAAGTGAGAATGCTTTCCCTAAACAGATCCCAAAAAAATGTGAGACACGACTGTCATTGGTGCTCCTCAAAATCCATCTTTTAGAATGGAAACAGACTTCTGAGTTGAGGAGTACAAGTGGCTGCCCTCCCCATCTCCTAAAACGGGTGACAAAGTCAATTTGGAGGCTTTTCTTAAAAGGTTAGCCGAAGATGAGATGAAAAGACTTTGGTTTGGGTGACCTGTGCAGAGACGCAGGTGGACTTGCAAATAGAAAACAAATTGCTTAGCGCGAGTATTGGCATGGTTCCTGTGAGCTGTTTGAGACCTAAGAGCCAATATTCACAGCCTTTCAAAAAAGAAAATTAGAAGCAGTTCACATCCTTCTGGTTCATGTTTGGATTGCTCTGGGACACACATGTGGTGACAGTAACATAATTGTTATTGAGCAAATATCTGGCGAACACAAAACCAAATGAGATCCTCAAGGAGTGGCGACTGAACACGCAGACCTCTGGCTTTTTTTCAGCCGATTGTTCGACGGAGATTCACATACAGTACAGGGAGTGCAAATGTATCTGTCACTCTCAGGACAAGACGACATGTGTTTGGAAGATAAGCTGCAGACAGAAGTCATTTGGAGAAAAAAATAAATAAAATACAACCCTTGAGAATATTTCATTGTAGATGTGTTTGAAAGCAGCGAGTCCCACTGCTCGCTTTCTTCTTTTTGTGGCTGCTTTACAGGATGGTACAATACAGATTAATGCTGAGACTGTCCAAATCATTTCAGTCAGGACATGAACAATGCAAGGACTTCATTTAACACACCTGAGCCTCTAAACAAAGACACATCCTGGCAGCCAGTGATGATGCTGATACCAACTCTTTGGCAGGATTCACGCAGCGAGGAAAAATGCTTTTGATGTAGGTGTAGCTTCTACATCCTCAGACACTTGATGGAAAAAAAAGACAGTGAATGTAGGAAACCAGCTCGCCCACATTGTCAGTGTAAGAAAGAAAATTACAGACATCTCTGCCAGTGTTCTTCATTAACCCTAGTGCCCTAAACATGCTCATTACCTCAAGACAAATCCTCCACAGAATACTCTTAGGGCAATCAAACATAACTTGGTCCATCATTCTTGGTATGTTTTTGTTTAACTAGTTAATTGCTGCCAACAATGTCGTGAACTTATTAAAGGGGGATTCCAGCATTTTTAAACCTGGGCCTTATGTTTATATATTTGGATGTGTAAATGATTCATACTTACCAAAGGTCTTGGAATTGGTCCAGTGAATAGTCTCAGCCGATAGCAGTGACACGTCTGCAATGGCTGCAACGTGATCCTTTGGGGCAACTCTGACCGTCAAAGTTACGTCCAGTGAAAGTGCTTTTTGTACCTCTCAGTCTGAGATTGTTACTCTTAGTGTCTGAAAACATTACGGAAAGGATCCGACAGCGATAGTCCTCATTGTTAGAGTAAAATCCTCTTTGTTTAGCCGGAACCACAAGTCTTGCCTGGGGAGAAGCCTCGTGTCAAAATCTCAAAAAGTGAGTGAGAGTTGGAGAGAGGAGTTTGAAGTCTCGTCTGAGGAGAAGTCTCGCTCTGAAATCTCGCGGGAGGCAAGTTGTTGCAGTTATTGCTCATCTAGACTGTGAAAATCAGCTAAATATTTCAGCCATGACTTTGGAAATGAAGTCTTGAGGGCAGCAGTCCCTCTCGTTAAACTCCAATCTCCTCTCTCCAACTCTCACGCTCTTCTCTACAGTCGTCTTCCTGCAACAACTCACATCTCACGAGATTTCACAGCGAGACATCTCCTCAGACGAGACTTGTGCTTCCGGCTAAACAAAGAGGATTTGACTCTAACAATGAGGACTATCGCTGTCGCTAACTAATAATTAGCCTAAAACAACAAAACAACCGAGGCTGATAGGCTACAGGAAAAGATAAAGGATCGCAAAAGTATTACAATTCATCCTTGGAGGGATGTGAATGTGTGTACTAGGGATTATTCAAAATGTGTTTTTTTAGGGCAGATACCGATACTGTAATCAGGGAGACAGATAACCCATATTTGGGACCAATAGGGGAGAGCGATGTGGGTTGAGCCAGTTTTTAGTTGAGGTGTCTTTAAAGTGACGGCATGAGGGTAATGTCTCCAAATAAAATATGTATATAAAGTATATTTCAGGATGTGGAGCATCTCTGGGAATAATCACTTTGGATCTAAAATTTTCAAACCATAACTCTACAAAAAAGTGGTCTCTCAGCTCAACTTGCCCCCAATGAGGGGTAAATTGAGCCTAGGGAGAGGGTAAGTTGAGGTACATGCATGGGGGTAAAATTTTTGCCATTGCTAGTTTCTTCATTGAAGACTTGACTGGCATGTCCTATTCTGTTATACCCTCCCAGTTGTTGTTTTTTTTTTAATCCATGTGTCGCCTGAGGTATGGACCTCCCATTCTGACCTCCCACTGCTCTTTCCAAATCCACAAGAGGAGGTGAAGCCGTCCGTCTTTACGGTTCTTGGTCTAAAATTCAAAATGTCACATAATTTCAGTGATAACATGTAAGAATGCAACATGGAATTACCTTGGGCTCAACCTCCCCTAAAGCTCCAATCAACACATTCTCCCCTTTATATTTATATATATAATAACTTAAATCCAATTTTGAGGTGAGTATTTCTATTTTCTGCGACTTTATACTTCTAATCCACTACAATTTGGAGGCTAGTTACTTTGCAGATTAAGATTATTCAAAAACAATATGAATCTAAAATAACAGGAACATGAATAAAGCTGCAGTAGTATTATTTGTAAGACAGCATTTTCAGACCTTCAGTCATAGTAAGATGACTAAGATGACTTCCTGGTGATTGAATATAATTAGTTGCACTGAAGCACTGTCTATGGCAGAATAAAAAGCTATCTATCTGAGTAGAAAAATCAGACTTTAAGACTTGCAGCTTTCAGAATACAACCTGTAGACACAATAGAGGAGTACTACATGTCAAAATCATTCAAAATCGTAATGAATCAGTGTTAGTCAGTCTACTGTTGAAGTATGATGGGAGGCACTGAAATATACATTACAAAGGAATTAAGTTTGACGATTTTCAGCTGTACCGGAACAATACCATCTCCAGTAACATCACTACAAGTTCCCTAAAAAATCAGTTTTTCCACCTCAGTTGTCTCCGTCGGTGTTTGAGAGCACAGGGATTTTGCACTTCATTGAAAGTCATTTTTCCAGTGAGGAGACAGTGGATAAGGTTCAATGCGTAATTTTAATTTGTGCGCTCAAGCAAGCCGATCCTTTAATGTAACGCTCCTAATGCTCTCTGTTCTCGGTTTCAGAGAGATCCTACTCCCAAATTTAGACCAAAACGCCCAGTCCACAGATACATGAATAACAAAATAATGAGTATGATCGGGTCGCCAAGCAATGGATTTGACAAACAAAGCCTGACACCAAAACTTTATTTCTGTGGCATTAATATTGCATTTTCTGCCCATTCAATACCAAAGATGACACCCTATAAAGGAAAACTGAAGTATTAACTGTGCTATTGATTTGCTGTATGTCATTTTTTAAATTTCAACCAAAAAATAACCCCCCAAAAAACCCATGAGGTTTGACATCCTGATTTGACAACCTGTTATTTTTGTAGCGGTACAGATCGAGTGTATGAGCAGACAGCCTTCTGTTCCTCTTGTTACTGTCTGAGCCATATGTCTGCTGCTTCCTACAGTGCCACTGCCTCCACTGGCTGGAAATACACAGACACAAACTCATACTGACACTGCAATACTGTTTTTCTTATTCATTTTTAAGATCTCTTTTAATCTTGCTATCTTGCATTGTTATTTTTAACCGTGTAGCTGTTTTGTGTGTTTATCATGTTGTTTCTGCTCACCTTTGTCGTAGCTTAATTTGACTGTACATGCTTTGAAAAGTGCAACATCAATTTTGTCATTATTATGACAGTCATGACTAATTCAAGTCAAAGGTCACCTGAAAAGCGAAGCTAGCCCAGCCTTGAACCTCTCGCAAGCATTACATTTACATTCCACAGCCAGTGTTTTTATGTTATAATAAATGAGTGTGAAATACTAGTATTTCTATAATCAGCAAACATGCTGCAGCTGTTTCTAAAAACATACAAATGTGATGAATTTCAGTCACGCAGGGCTTGAAATCATCTATCACAAACTTCAGGAACTAATGAAACTGTAAGAAAAATGATGAAGAAAATGCCATGTCATAAAAAAAAGCCTGTTTTTATTGCCTTTGCCATTTTGTCCTGTACAGAAATGAAAACAAACAAGGTTTCAGGATACTTAAAACCAATTTGATTTTTTTTTTTTGTACCCTACATTAGCTTGTCACTTGTGCCACTCACCTGTCACTTGTCACTCACTCATGCTGTCATGAGAACATTTTTCATTTGTTGCCTGATTACGTTTGACCTCGTTTTGTATGTTAATTCACCACAAAGAAGTTAGCATCCAGAAAAAAAAAAAAATCATCTCATCCAGATGAGTACACTCAAAAGCCATTTGTCTTGCATGAATATGCAGATGCCTTTTTACCTCCGCCGAGGGGGTTATGTTTTCCGTTTGTCTGTTTGTCAGCAGGATTACACAAAAACTACTGAATGGATTTTCACGAAACTTGGTGGAAGGATATGGGGCATGGGCCAAGGAAGAGCCCATTCAATTTTGGCACGGATCTGGATAAAGGGACGGATCCAGGAATTTTTTTATCCCCTTCTTTAACATTGCAAGATACCCTAACCTTACCCTACCCCCGAAAACACGTTTAAATCCACTACATCCGTATTTTTATTTGGATCCGCACTAAATTGTACACACTCATAGATACCAGCCCTCTAAATATGCCTGATCTTTTTTTAAAATCAATCATTTTAATTCAAGATCCATGCATTATCCAGGGAATAATGCATGGATGTTGGACTGTTGGGCCTTGGCGGAGGTATGCACTCTACTGAGTGCCATTCTAGTTTTATCTTAATTTATTCAGGCAGTCTCAATGAGATTGGGAACTCTTTTTCAAGAAAGACCTGAGAAAAAACACAAGAACAAAATCAGCAAACAAAAAAAAACACAACAAGTTAATTTAAACAATTACAAGAATAATTAAAATCATCAGATAGGTGGGGAATGTAAGGCTCGAGCTTGAGAGTAGTTTGCAGCTCATTCCATTTAAAGGATGTATACTTGAACCCAGTTCTGCCAACATTAGTGCATGCCTGCCTAGGGGATATCCAAGGTTAAGTAGTAACTGGAATTTACTGTAGTGATTAGTTTTTAAATATGAGAATGAGGTAGTTTGGTAGCTTCAACGGTAGAGCTTTATGAGATGGCTATTTCTTTTTGACTGTAAGGAAGTCCATCCAACTGAGTGATACAGAGAACAGTGATGAGTACGAAATTTGTCGTTTATAAAGCGTAAAGCACTGTGATACACAGGGGTGAACTGTGAAGTATTGAAGGGGCAGCGTGACATTACAAATTTAGATTAGGATACATTTGGTTAGAAGACAGACACCCTTTAATTCAATACAAGAAGCCTAGTTTGATTTTTAGTTTCTGAGTCAAATGTTGAATATGAGTCTTGTATGATAGTCTGCTGTCAAGTCAAATATCTAAATATTTGTATGACTCAGCCAGAGTAATAAGGGTGCCGTTTAAAGAGTTAATGGCAGAATAAACAGAGTCACTGGTGGAGGTGGAGAATACCATGTACTTGGTCTTTCTGCAGTTGACTAGTCTGTGATTGAAGAGTGATAATTGAAAACCATCAAAGGCAGACTGAAAATGAGCCAGGGTCTGAGCTGGGGTGCAGCCGGGGGCATATAAAATAGTATCATCAGCAAAAAAATGGACACTGAAGTAATGATTTGGAAGAATTATGTTATTTATGTATAACGTAAACAGCAGAGGACCAAGGATAGACCCCTGTGGCAACCCATTTCTGATGGTAAGATGGCTTGAGTACCATCAGCCACAACAATCTGAATTCTCTCTGTGAGATATGATAGGAACCAATTAAGCCAGGCTTCATCCAGACCTATGAAGTGTAGTTTATGGAGTAGGATAATGTGATCAACGGTATCGAATGCTTTTGAGAGGTCAATAAAGAGAGTAGCACAGAATTGATTTTTATCTAGGTAGGAGAGAATGTTATCAACTACTGAGACTGCAGCTGCTACTGTGCTATGACCTGGGCTTTAACAGAGCTTCAGTACTGCTTACTAAACTAAAGGAAAACTTTAGGAGAGGCAGATGCATTAGGGGCTCCATCTGCTGGACAGATATGGGAATTAACAACAGACGAATCTGGAGCCAGATTAAATAAATCACCCAGAGAGGAAATGGTGGTTAAAAGCTTCAGCCATGGATGATCTGTCTGTAAAATGACCAGTGCTTGTCTGATTTGAGATGGGAGGTGTGACCGAGATGAGTTCTTAAGGGATGCCATTGTATTCCGAAATTTAGTGGAACTGTCACAGGAAGAAACAGCTGACTGGTAATCTAGGGGCAAGAGTTGAAAATTAGCAATAGCTATAAACTCTTTGTGCAACACATCAGTGTCATGCTTTGCATTGGAACTATGTTAAATTGCATCGTCCCTATCAAATAAAATAAAATTCAATTCAATAATTTTATATGTTTCTTTGTTGTTTAAATGTTAACTAGTCCTCAGGGGTGCCTCTGGATCTAGCCTTGGACCACACTTTGTCTGACTTTGTTGTGGATGGCAACCAAGAGAGTGGAGTGTGTGGAGAGTATCTATTTGTTTTGTTTTTTTAATTCTATTTGATTTTATACGGGACATGTCTGTCAGCAATAACATAACATAAAAGAGTGTGAAAAGTTTCCCATTGCCATGGCTGGATCAGTAATAGAGAAAATACTATAAATGTCAGAGTTATATAGATAATTTTAAAAAATCCTGATGATTAAAATACTTATAATTTCTTGTGGCGATCATTTTACATTGAGTTTTGGGGATTTTAGTAACTCTGACACAGGCGGTGGGACAGTTCAGAGGCAGGGTATTTTTGTGGTCCGTTAGAGTGTATGATATCTGTTAATGAGGAGTGAAGAGGATGATTGAAATTTGGTCTGGTGGGTTGGTCTGTGAGCTGAAAAAGATTAAGTCCCAGGCACTGTTCGAGCTGTCAGAGAGCCAGTCTGGATTAAGATCCCCCATTACAATTCATTCAGAGGAGGCATACAGTGACGTCCCACACAATATATTTCTATTTCTATGGCTCTGAGCCCGAAGTCATTTCTTAAACAGTGAGTGAGTCTTTTACATAAATCAAAACTCTTACTTCTTCGATCACACCTAAAACCATTGTACCCGTCGATAGAAGTGTCATTTTTTGGGATCTTAGAAGAAAGCCAAGACTCAGTCAGAATGAGGACATATAGGGAGGTTTCATAAATCAAAACTTAAATATAATCCATTTTTGGGAGCAGGCTTCTGATGTTTATATGAAGCAGTCCAAGCCTGTGGCGTAATTTAAAGTCTTGTGATGTTTCACAAGAGTAATATGCTCTTTAGAGGTAGCAATGGACAAATGAGAGGGCACGGAAGGAGGATAAATTAGATTTTTGAAGGAGACATGCTTAGGTCAGACATCTATGCCTAGTTATGCAGCTAGATTTATAAATAACTGGAATGTTGTAAACATTTGATCAATTACTGACAGATCTGACTGTAGTGGGAGAATTCATAGTTTCTAGAAGGTCCTCACGAACGACAGGTGTCAGTGGTGTCTATAATGTGAGTTTTTGGTCATTAAATGCTCATGTGCAATTTTCTGCAGTTCCCAATAATATTTGTTGTTAAAGTGTACTGAAGTAGCAGATCACATGACATGATTAAGCTAGGTTTGAGAGTAGAAAGAGAACATATTTTAAGTGTATTTATAACTATTCAAATTATTTTACACCCCCTACTCTTCCGCCTGTTTCTATTTGCGGATGTCTTTGTGTTCTGGCAGAGGGATTATTTGGGGTGATTTAACTGTGTGCTCTCCATCCGGCCTTTCAGCACATATTACAGCGCATAACAACATAGATGACTTACAATAAAGCAAGTGACAACCAGCTGTTAATGTTAACTTACATGGTTTTACTTGAATTTTGAATCCTTTAAAAAATATCGATAACAAATTATATACAAAACATGGGCGCCTGCATGTCATGTGACTGTGGATAACTATGAGACATGAAAACCGAGCGTGCTGTCAGCTACACATCTGCATTTTGTGTTGTGTGTGGTCAAGTGCTTTTCAACTGTCCATAAACAACAACAAGATCCACTATTTTTGACAAGAAAGTGCCACACAGCAGCAACACGAATAACCTCTTCAAATGCAAACCAACACATCCTGAAAGTTATAATGAAGCCAAAAAAAAAAAAAAAAGCAAGAAGATGCCCAAACATCCAACTCTCCCGGACCACCCAGAGTTTTCAGAGCCAAAGTTAAGAAATAATGCACAAATTAAAGATGATGTTTACTCTGAAGATTACAGGGCAAAGATCTCTATGTGCTCAGCTAAGATCTGGTACGCTACCACTGGCGACTGAAGTAGGTAGATACAAAGGTATCCCTGAAGAGCTGCGTATATGTGTTTTTTGTGTGATATGGGGGTTGTTGAGCATGATTTCATGTTCTGTTTCATTGCCCTGTGTACAGTGATTTGAGGAATCATCTGTCTGAAAAAATTCAGTTGAAGAATCCTGATTTGTTCTAGCTGTCTGAAGTTGATGAGTTGGCTCTTTAAGGAGGAGCAAGATTATTTGAAAATGCATCGAAATTGAGACAGAGAACAACATAAATAGGATCTCTGGAATGGAATCTGTTGAATGAAGTGAATGTCTTGAAATGTTCTCCTCAATCATCGATCATACAGTGTTTTCAACCCTGCTCCTATCCTCTGCCGACACACAGCTACCTTTCACTATGTGCTGAACTTCAAATCTTGTACAATTTAATAATGCATCACACAACCAGCAGTGGCTGTTTTGTGTTCCTGCAGTGTGCGCTGACAGCCTCGACCCCAAAAAACATATCCTGTGCTCTCCCAGTACCACTGCAACAAAGAGACCATCTTGTGATGAGATCACACCAGACGCGACCCATACTCAGTAGTGATTACTACATTGTTACAGGCATGGGCGCTGATCCCGGGGGGACAGAGGGGACGTGTCCAACTTCTGAAAAACATGAAGTTGTACCACCCTCAATAAATTATTTGTATATAAATAATGCAATTAGAATATATATTTAATAGAAGCCGACTCTTTTTGAAGGTGTGGTTTATGTCCCCCCTATGTATCCTGCTCAGTGTTATGAACCACAGGCGCCAATCACATGGGTGCTCTGGTGCTCGAGCACCCACTGGAAAGGTTGAGCACCCAGGGGGAAGCCAATCAAAAAATAAATGAATAGGCCTACATACTCTACATAAATGAATGAATACTGTATCTTAAAAAAATGAATCTGTTTATTCTACTGCTGCTATTATTGGTGTACGTGTTAACTGTGAATTGCATTATCCATTAAAAATGGTTACAGCTCTGCGCGCGTGTGTACGTTGAGGGGGCGTAGTCACGAAGCCAACGACAAATGTAATGTTATGGTAGACTCAGCTAAACCAACGTTTCTGTAGCTAGATACACTGCATGTGAAAAAACTGGTGATGGGCGGTTGAGAATGGACACATTTATGATTGAAAAGTGTAAAGGCAGTAAAAGTGAGTCCTCCACTAAGAATCCTTCAAGCAGCAGCAGCAATAGCACCACCGATTAGTTAATTAGGCCTCCTAAAGCAAGCGCAATAAAAATAATTTTGTGATAGTCATCATTGGTGTTGGTATTATTCACTTAATGTCGGCACCCACGGGCAAAAATATAAATCGGTATGAACTGTTACAGAGCGTCACAGATACGTCACGTTCAGGTCCCCTTTATTGAGAAAACAAACGTTGTAAAAGTGCCAGTGCCAATTTGGAAACAGTAGTGGCACCTGAAAGCTGCTGCGTCGCATTTTGCACTTTAAATTAAAAAAAAAAATCCATTTTCTTTACTTGCTCAAAGAGTGAAGGACAGCAAAAGAAGAGATCTGTGGCTTCATGTCATCCACAGAGAAGATAAAAATGGTAAACTGTGGGACCTGGTCAGTCAGTCAGCAGCAAACACTTCATCACAGGTTAGTTAATGATGTTACTGACTGAGTAAGTGACATACTGCATGTGCCGTTTGTGTCTGTAGATAGAAGTGAATCAGAAAATAGTCTTAGTGATGGTGTAATTTCATATAAATTCAGCTGACCTTCCTTCTAATAATGAACCTTGTTGACAGCATAAATTAACGTAGGAAGTTGAGCTAAAACCGACCTGTTTTCTACTTCTCTCGTCCTATAATAAGCATAAACAGCTACCCAAACAGTCCACAACAATGTAATGTAAGTGTCTTCACAAGGTAGTGAGGTAGTATATATCTATGACGACCCCGACCGCTGATTGCCTACGAGCAGTTTTTCCATGCACGTGACCCACTGTGACTTCAGTTTGTCATGACTTGTCTCTTAGTCCGACCTGTAGAGATACATTAAATCTCTGCTCTGTTGTGTTGTTATTCAAATGAGGGAACCAGCTGAGCGAGCGGATGCTTCTCACTGATATCACATCTGCCACCAGCTGGAACGTGGGAGTCCCAACGCAGGTGGTCTTCAAAGGAAAAAAAAACATTTAGAATAGCGTGAAGAAGAAAACCACGATCCCTCAAGGGGCTGCATTGATTCCAAAGCCAGCCAGTCGAGGCGTAAATGTTTCTGTTTGGCATGTGAGCAAACATTTTATCAGTCAAGACCATATTGCAATATCGATGGATGTTTATCCCCCTCATTCTGGCACAAACAACATCAGGCCAAGGATTTGAAACAACTTTATCTTTCTCCGGTTTTATGAGATTTATGTCGGCTTCAGTGTGTATGAAACCAGTCTTCTTGTCCAAGCTAGGGAAAACTATTACAATATCAGTTTGACCTTTTCTATTTTCAGAATATTCTGTGGTGATAATGCCACCGTGTTCCAGCTCACAGAGAAGCCAATTTTTCACATTCTAGTTTTGAAGGTCTGTGTCCTCCATCCACAAGTCCTTGCCTTGGGCATCCATAGTAATCACCAGGGATATCCATCTCTAGGAGCTGTAAATCATAAGGCACACAAATCAGACTTATATTGAAAAGATTGGAAACATAATCAAATTGTTAAGTGAGTTTGGGCAGTTCATTCACTAGTTTCATTTAAGAGGTAAATCCTTCCATAATCAGCTCTCACCCACCTTTTTTTAAAGGTCCTATAGGTTCTGAAGAATCTTTTAACGTCTTCGCCTGGTGTAGCAGAGAATTATGTCTTCTTTTTGCCTGACTTAGTGAATGTCATCCTTGATGAGGTGAACAGTTGTATCGAAACACAAATAGATAATTCATTTGACATAAAATAACAAACCCGATCATTTTCGCTGATGTTTATTACAAGTCATCCTGTATGGTGAGTTTAGATATGTCGCCGCAGGGAGTGACATAAGCCTCCTCTTTTCTGCAAATGTTTAGTGGCTGTCTTTTATCACCTATTGCTCTCTCCACCTTCACGTATAATCCCCGTGCAGTGAATGACATTCCTAGAAAGCACTGACGTTTATAAGCTTAAAGCTGTATGTGCTAATATACAATTAAAATGCACCAAATATATAGAGGATATGTTTAAGTGAATTTACTAAACAAAGTGCTACTGGTACACACAGAACAAATTGGTTTATTACTCAGGAGGAACATCAGACATAGAGCATTAGCTTTGCGGCTATAGTAAAAATCAGACCTGATCAAAGCGCAAGCAATCTGCCTTTTCATATCCTCCTGCCGTCAGTGCCGTCCGGTCACAGGAGATCGGCACATGATCTACCAAAGGAAGGTACAAACCAGAGAAATGTCATCCTGTAGCGGTGAACCACAGAGCCTTTAAACCAAGAAGAAAACAGACACACTCTCCATGTTTTATATTGCTTTCAACCCTTCTCCTATCCAGTATCCACTCTACTGATGTGGTTAGATATATGATATATTTTGGTGTTGTTATCCTGTGAGGAGTGAACCAAAGACATTCATTTATCTTACATTCTGATCATTGAATGTATATAAAAATGGACGACATGAGAGCTCCCCAAAAGTGAAGCCAAAACATCTTGATCGCCCCCTGGTGGTGGGCTGCAGTATAGGTCATAAACCCCTCCTCCTCAATGATATCAGGTAGGACATGGGCCAAACTAAAAACTCAAAGTACACCTTAAATAAAAATTTCCCTAAGATGGTTTCTGCCATTTTAGGTAGTTTTTATCATGCAGATGTATGTTCAAGTGTTCATTTTTCTGATCAGTTTGGTTTTAATGAGTTATTTAATGCTATAAAAATGGGGCGAAACGTCATGAGTGACAGTTGAGCTGAAGTCACTGAAGGTTTCCGCGAGTGTCTACACATGATCGGTTCCAGAGTCACTTTGTGACAGCTTAAATCTTCCTATGGAGTGGGCAGTGATGAAGAATGTTTGTCATTGGCCTTTCAAAGAAAGGATGAATGTAATCTTCTATGTAAGAATACATAAAGGACCTGAAGCTAGCTTGGGAAATTGGGACACAATGCCAGCCCCAACATTAGTTTTTCAAATTTGCTGTACCCGTGCAAATGCACCTATAAACAACATAGAGTGGCTGTAGATGATGTGAACACTTAAGGTTGTTTTACATAATGTGTTTGTGGAAAAAAAGGGAACTGGGAAATCAGATACTCCAACAGCGCCTCTGCATTCTGTGTGGGAAGAAAGTAGGTAAATAACATTTTTTTTAAATGGAAGAGGAAGCTGTGTGCTTCATGGAGATATTGAGACCTGTCAATCGCCTGTCAATTTGACCTGACAGAAAACATGCCCATGTCTAGCTTGTGGCACAAGACCTTCATCTCTTTATGGATAATGATAAGATTTTCCATAATGTTGGAGCTTTCCTTTAAGGTACTGTTTGCATCTGTATGACGAAACTGCACTGCATCTCTTTAGTTTTGAATATCAGGTAAGCTCCAAGCACACTCAAACAAATGCAACTACTTTTGGGCACTGAGTTTGTTCCCATCTTAATCAATTTTAGGGCGGGCACAGAATGTGGAAAATCAGAGATGATCACTTTCAGATTCTACTTCATGAGAGCAGGCTGAGCTTTCTTGCGGAAACCCTCCGCCGTCTGCCTGTCATGAATCTTAACTGTAAAAATCATTTAAACTATCATTAACATTAGTTTTACAGCACAGACTTGTCTTTCTGACAGGATCTTAAAACATAGCAAACAGCCTTGAAAATAACAACTCCAGAATGCTTGTTGATTGATTTTCAATCTGCTGCTCAACGTCAACAAAACCAAGGAGCTGATTGTTGACTTTAGAAAAAAAGAGGGGAAGACACCCACCCCTGTCTACATCAGTGGAGTTGAAGTGAAGCTGGTGAACAGTTTTTGAGTACCTGGTAATCAACATCACAGAGAACATTAACTCCTACAGAGGAACAATTGAAAGCATCCTGACTGGAAACATCACAAACTGGCATGCTTCGTGCACGGCCGAGGACAGGAAGGCTCTGCAGCGAGTGATTACAAAGACCCAGGACATCATCGGTACACATCTACCGAGCATCAGTGATAATAATAATAATAATAATAATAATAATAATAATAATAATAATAATAAACTTTATTTGTATAGCACTTTTCAAAAC
>JBBPCS010041500.1:0-20370 GCA_037974645.1 Hollardia meadi
CACACACACACACACACACACACACACACACACACACACACACACACACACACACACACACACACACACACTGCGCACGACGAGAAGCTGAGCTCCTTAAATATTTCAGGAAATATTCAATGGATTGTCAAGACTAGTGACAGGTGATGTGTTAATATCTTCAAATATAGATACATTTTTACATTTCACTTTCTGATTGATGAGGACAAACTGGGGATGAACCTGTCCACCATCTTTCATTTCAGGCAGGCTGTCATAACTAACATACAGTATCACAGTATATGAAGGTCCCATATCATTTCATGACACAGCTTTTGCTTTGCTGTAAGATGCAACATCTTCGTTTAAGAGATTGTTTTAAAAATGTCCCAGTTTTTGGTCTTGAGAATTGTGTCATTAAACCTACAGGACAGGTCTGTATTTTCCTTAGATCCATGGAACAGAGCAGAGACAGTCAGACAGTACAATTAGTGAGGAGTATTTCCTGACAGCCAGTTAGTTCAGCTCAAATTATGTTCTCAATATGAACTGCCTCCATGCTTTTTACTGGGTTTATTTATAAGCATTTTATGTATGAGTTACATTACGTCTTCATCACCTTGTCCCCCACGTGAGATTACGTGTTATATTACGTGATTCCCAGACTAATGTTGAATTAATACTCCAAAATGAGTAACAGAGTAGAATTCAGGCTGTCCTCTGGAGGGAGCTGAGAGTCCTCTGCTCTCAGGAAATGAGACTCAGTACATGCTGGGAGAAAACAGATGACAGATGCTGATGTCTCTAATGGGAAGTAGATGGTATTTGGCATTAGTCCTTCAGACTGGACTAATGGTAGTCCCACTGCTCATCCATATTGACAATAACCTTTGCAGAAAGGTTCCATGTTTCGCTTTCTTTTCCTTCTTCTTTAAACTAAAACTAACATGTCAGCAGACAGTCATAAAAACACAGATTATAAACCTATAACAACAAAAACTATCACCCAAATTCTATATCACTTTGTCATTTGGTTTAAAATGAAATGGGGTTTTCCCAATTTGTAATCATGAATAATGAGTGAGTGGAAAAGCCCAGATGCTGCCGGTGAATTCCCACTGCAGTTAACATTAGAGGACTACAATAAAGACATATCTGAGGAATGTGTGTGACACTTAACATTAAGAAATGATATGTGATTTGATCTGGTTGGTAACAGATTAAAATCATTATTTGAGTGAGTTGGTATGTGGTATGTAAATATATTCCACAGGATTTGTGTATTGAGATAACTCTCAGAGCAGCTATATTTCTTTCCTGCACCTCACCAAATGAAACACAGCATTTATAAACCGTGCTGACCACCCCTGGTCAGGGTGGATGATGGGTGTAGTCCATGACTCTCACATCACAATCCAGGGTTTGATTCCCGTCTGTTAGGTTTAGGCAACAAAAGCACTTTGGTTAAGGTTAGGAAAAGATATTTTCAGTTTGTGAAATTTAATCTATAGGATTCACTTTGGGTAAGATTTGGGAAAATCCTAATTTAGATTGTGTTTTAATAAAAAAAATATCAATTTGAGAATTACTGATGACAATCTGTAGGATGGACAGGATTTTAAAATTACTTTTTTTATTTTCAATGTATCACATGACTAAATGTATGTCGTAATGCACAGAGAAGGATATCCTGACCCTGCAGCTCCCATCAGCTCTACGAAGCATTTCAGCCTCTTTCAGCTGTTTCAAATGATTTGATGGCAAATAAATTCATATATGAAGTGTGATATTTAATATTCATCAATTGATTATCCATTAAGTATTAACTGATCACAGCAACTCATATGCACTTGATCATTCCTTAATAGTGCCCAATAGTTCTTCATTAATTCATTATACCATCATGACTCATGCATTAGTTGAGCGTTACTTGACCATATGTTTTACCATTATTCCATGGTGTTTCCACACCTTCTTTCAATCTCTGGTATTTACATGACATATTGAGCTTTGCCAGTATTTTCAATCTCACCACACAAAGGGACATCAGAGTGAATAGTGATTATGTCAGAAGTCAAGGTGACATTTCTTAATCAAAGTAGCTGCAGGCTTAAGCACACAAATGAGTCCTTGCTCACTTGTGGGTGTTTATACAGGTCTTCTGGTGGACACTGGGGTTTAATGTGACTAGATTAGATTATTAGAAAATTGATGAGCATGAACTGCTCTCACAGGGAGTGAAGAGCTGGAGATAAACCTGCGAAGAGAGTAAAAACCCTCTGAATATTGAGTTGCAGCACTGCTTCATTGTGTACTTGCTTTTGGGATTGGAGTGGACAGAAGTGTGTCCCAATAGCCTCTCCTGTACAACATGAAAAAGCACATGACATGATGAATTTAGTATATGTAGGCCTAAATACAATAAATTGTTCAAACATTAGTATAACTCTCACATGAACAACATTTTTTGTTGATTATAAAATGTAAAATAGCTGTTGTATTATCTGAGATGGGAATTCAAATAATTTGTTATTTTAAAAGACAATGAAAAATCAACCATAGAAATGACAACCTGAAATGATTCTAAATATGTTAAGCAGCATGCTATTTTATCATGTTTACCAGCTTAGCTTACCTTATTAGCATGGACTGGTTATAGTGGGACAGAGAGGCTAGATGGACTGGTTATAGTGGGACAAAGAGGCTAAATGAACTGGTTATAGTGGGACAGGGAGGCTAGATGGACTGGTTATAGTGGAACAGAGAGGCTAAACGGACTGGTCATAGTGGGACAGAGAGGCTAAACAGACTGGTTATAGTGGGACAGAGAGGCTAAATGAACTGGTTATAGTGGGATAGAGAGGCTAGATGGACTGGTTACAGTGGGACAGAGAGGCTAAATGGACTGGTTATAGTGGAACAGAGAGGCTAAATGGACTGGTTAGAGTGAACAGTTGCAATGGCAGTTATTTCATTTCTGTGTATAGATTTTTGCACCTACCTACCCCTTGTTTTATTCGTGGTCATGTGTTTAATTGTCTCAGTTTTCTTGATGTTGTTCCACTAGTGTTGTTGGATTGTCATTGAATGAAACAAAACAAAACTTTATACAAAATTTGTTTAAAGTAACAGTATTTTTTCACTTGAGTATAATATTATAGTACTCTTTACACCTTGGATACTAACATACTGTATTCTCATTAGCACTAAACACAAAGTACAGCTGAAGCTAATGGGAATGTTAATAGTTGCAGCCCAAAGAGTTGGACAAATTACTATACTAAACTATAAATAAATTACTATAACTAAATATCTGTAGCAAATGGTACTGCAATCATGTCCAGTAGTTTTTAAGGTATTTCAGTTTAGATCAAAATGGTTGACCAACCAATCAAAAGACAAGCATTGGCAGCCAAGGAGCTTCACTGCTAGCATAGCTAGCAAATTGGCTGATTCGGTGCTTGAGAGAGGGCATTGTGGGTCAGTGATGGACTCAAGCTGTCTGAGGGACAATAAAAAGGGCACCAGCTGCTCATGGTGGGGGACCAGCATGCAGAAAGTTGTGGTGCATTTATGATAAAACAGTTCCAAACTGGTGACGATTAAAACTGTTGTTGTTGTGACACTGCCACTGTCACCTTTAGTATTGTGCCTATTAACAGTAATAACTAATTAAAATTTGTGTGGGTGATACAAAGTTAATATTCTGATCAGTGTAAAATAAGAAATAACTGGTGGACACAGATTTTTTACAGCATATAAGGAAAAACCATCAGTGTAACAACAGATAGAACAACAAGATATACGAGTATATAATGACATTTAAATGAGAGCGCGGTTATTGTCCAGCTCAGAGTCGGCTCCCACCAGCAGGCGCGGGGGTGATGAGGGGTCTACTGAAGGCCATTTTCAAGCACTTCAGTTTCCCACCATAATCCACTGATCCTGTAGTTTTGTTTTTCAACCAGTTTTCCAGTAGATGCTTTCCAGGCTTCAATTCTCCAAGAGAGTTCTCTGTGAGTGAGACACAGACATACAGTATATATTTAATTTTGTCATATTTGTTTAAAATGTTCTCATTTTATTTATACTTTTTAAAATGTTTCACTGATTCCTTTGATTCCACATTCAATGTACTGTATGCCACTACAGTTTAATATACTGGCACTACTACACTTTCTATTCATAATATTTAATACTAAACCTCATTGTCCATATTCCCCGTCTTTTCACTCTCTGTGACTGCTGCTAGTGCCTTTAATACTATATATTTATTACCTATGTATATTTACTGTGATCATCTTAATATCAGTTATTTGATGCCTATACATCTGCGTTGCTTGTCATGTCACAAGAATTTCATTGCTCAGAATGACCCTGTGTTACACTGTGCATTTGACAAATAAACTCTTTGACTATTTGTTTTCCTTTAAGTATGGAAACAAGATGTAGATGTGGTTCACTGTTATTGGATTTGTTGGACAGCTCAGTGGATCGCTTTTTACTCTAACCCTAACTATCAACAGTTTTAAAAGCTCACATGTGTTTTAGCAGCAGAAGCTGCAGCAGCTGACTGATTATGAGTAGGGTTAGGGTTTGCTAGTTTTAGTGTTATACTGTGAAATCCTCTTACACGTGGGGATCTGTTTGACTGGATTGACATACACTGATAGAGTTGTATTTTTATATTTAATTTTTTTCCTCCTACCGTGGATGGTTAGGAGCTACTTTTAGCTAGAGCCAAGATTTTGTTCTTTTTGATGCTAAATCATATTATCTTGATTTTTGTTGTTGATCTCCAACCCAGCTCAAGGACAGTCCAAGAATAAAATCCAATTTAACATAAATGATACATTAAAAAACACAACGAAACATCAGTCATTTTAGCCTTTAGTATGCTGTATTATTAGTATTAGTATTATTCTGCAAAAAAAAACCTTTCATATGGATATGGATGCAATAATTAATGCTTTAGTATTTACAAGTGCAGTTAAAATAATCACACTTCATCCAAATGAAACACAGATGTGAAGAGATTCTTAATCCTCCACCTCCCTCAGACTATTTCTAACAGGAAAGATCGTAATACCAGGTCTGAACCGGACCTGTTTACATTTGGTAATAACATCTGGCCTGGCTGATCCGATCACAAGTGGACATCTCTGAGTCCGTCAGTTCACACTTGGCATTAACATGAGTGTCCACATGTGATCAGATCTCATTTCCCCACTCTATGCAAATAAACCCATACATCGCTGGGACAAATGTTTTTTTACACAAAAAATTACTTAATGTAATATAATATTAATGTAATATTCATTCATTCCTTCAATTTAAATGTTTCTATATACAATCAATAACACGAGCACTAATCCATGTGCAATATTCTAAAACGTTTAGTATTTTATCATAAACCTAGTCAGTCAATGCTTTTTCTGTAGATAGACTGTACCTGCAGACCTACATTTCTCTACCTACACAGAAATACTTGTGTATGTCAATGTCACCTTACAATCAGGGCTTGCAAACATTTTCACAGCTTGAATTCTGGGAACACCTCCTGCTGTGTGTGCTCGTAAAAATATTTATAACACATGTTGCTGACTAAAAGGTTGCACTAAAATTCCTCCAATTTGTCAAGTGGAAGATTTGGTAGTAATTTTGATACATTTTTATTTTATTTTGATACATATTCTCCTTCATCTCTCCATGTTTCAGACTAAGAAGCACTTAACTGAGAGAATGAGCATTGTGTAACGTCCCCAAACTCCACAAACTTTTATAGAAGAAATATAAACATTTAAAGTTGTTCTGCTCTAAAAAGATCCTAGAGGTCTACTCAGGACCATGAGTGTTTCATAATGATTTTACAGGTGGGAAGGTTTCTGATAACTACACAAGGTTTTTCAAGGTACACAAAGGTTTTTTCATGTACTGAATATCTTGCTCTTGAGTGTCTCTTTGTGTAACATTGTATGATGGATAGATGATTACCCAAAATATAATGTCAATAAATGCATCAAAAATGCCTACATATCCCCAGCCAGTACGAATCCTAATTGACTTGGTAATGCCCTGAATTTTCATGTAAAGCAAGCAAGCAAGGGGTAAAAATTTCCACATTAGCATGTTAGCATTAGCTTTCAGCTCAAATCACTGCTGAACCTATGTACACGAGCCTGAAGAAAGTGCAGCTTGGACTGAAAAAAGCAGGGGCGCCAACTTTTCTCAACCAGCTGGAGTAAGCAGTAAGATGTGTTTGTATTATTACTATCATTACTATCTGTTGGCTTATTTTTGATTTACTTACAATGGTTAGAGTAGGTGCATTCTGTATGTGGACATGCATCAGTGTGTGCAATGATGCCAATACTGCAAATATAGGGAGACATTGTACTGAAGAGGAGAAACTCTAAACGTCCTTTGATATAAACTTGACAAAAAGACAAAAAGAGGAAACAGACTCTTTTTTTATTAAATAGTCCATCTCATCTTCATAAAAAGTGGTGCACTTTGTGGGACTAGTTTGAAAACGACAATGAACACTTTCACAGCTAGCTTGCTTGGCCGCTGACTAATAAGTTAACACAGTTAGGAGAAGTTTTTGTACCAGCTCTCTCACAGCTGACTGTAAGCCATGTTGTATCTCTTGTGTGGAATACAAACCAGTGGTGTAGTGCGGGTATGCAGGTATACAGCGTTTGCCTTATTTTTTCTGTCGCATTGTGTATACCCACTTCTAAATCCCCTCTGATGCGCATCATTCACTTGTGTGTTGCAAGGTAAACTATTTTTTTTCTAGGTTGGGTCAGGCGCGCTCTGAGAGATGCTGTCTCTTCACCTACACACAGTGAGCAATTTCCACTAGCAGGGCCTTGAAAATTGTATTATTAACATGTCAGGGCTCGATCAGTCATACATCCGAGGGGGACCACTTTGACATCAGGGGGTTTGGGGCGGGGGCTCTGAAATAGGCTACGGCCAATCCAGGCAGACACTCTTCTCCTCAAAAGATAAAAGATCCTTGATCCTTTTTACTTTTGATACTTTCATACTTTAAGTACAGTTTGCTGATAATATTGCAGCCTACGTAAGTAGCATTTTTAATGCAGGACTTTTTACAGCGATGCAGTGGCGACCTCAGGTTGTCTGAGGGGTGAAAAAAATACAAAGGGCAACCAGTTATGAATGACTTTCCATCAGCTTGCCACTAAAACGTTAGATCAACAGCTTAGTTTCAGGGATATCAAACTGTGTACCACAGAACACTTAAACAGTTTCCTCTGAGCTGCTTCTTCCTTTAAAGATGTATTTATTAGTTCAGTGATTGGTTGGAATATAAACCTGCAGCGATCAGTGTTCTGCTTTATTAAAGCAACACTGATCTAACTCTGAAGCAGGTGACGAATCTCTTCATGTCTAACCAGTCGTACCCGTCGCCCATGGCAGCCACCTCTCCTGGTTCTGACTGATCTGGAGGAGGTTCAGCTCTGTAGACACATCAAGTCCACACTTATCTTGTATGTGTTGAATTAAAACAAATCAAAACAGGACAGACATGACTATATTACAGTTTCTGTCCTGGATGGCTATTTTGAGCCAGAATTAGATTTTAGGACAAACAGAGAGAGAGAGAGGCTGTTGAGAGATGATGCTGTGTCTTTTCCCCAGCTATCCAACCTTTTTTTATGGTTTCTTTTATGCTGTGAAGATAAATCAGCAAGAGCGACAGGAAAGATAAACCACAACAAAAACCCTAAACGATAAAACCTTAAGATGTTGACTTGTTCCTGGGTGTTGATGCTTGGAACATCATCTCCCAGCTGTCCTACTTTATGATAACATGTCTGGATGGGTACTCATCTGTAGACTCTTTCTCCTGTGAGCTGGATAGCAGTGCTGTTGTGGTCGCTTTTCACATTTCACTCACTGATAAGAAACAGAAGACTCAAGCCCTCCTGCTCAAATAGCAATTACTTGGTCTTTTACTTTCTTCCCTACCAGCCTAAAGCTTAACATGTTCTGTATGGGAGAGGTGTACCACACAGCCTACAGGATTTCATAACTGACTTTCAGACATAGTTTGTCATTTTGTATAACCCAATTTAACATCATCCATCCCCACACGCCGACAGAGATCAAGTCTGAATTTTAAAGGCTGTTAGAAGTCATCTCTCATAGAAGAGTTACTGAAAGGTTATAAACAAAGTGCTCCACACAACCACTTCACTGGCATTTGGCTTGTTACCCAAGAAATTAGGAGTAATTATTAATTTTAATAATCATGACTGTGATGTATTGCTCAAAGTTCATCAAACCTGGCACATACTCCATTTGCTTTGCAGTAATTATCTGTGAAAAGAAAGATGCCCTACGTTGACTTTGATTCAGTGTTGCCAAACTGTAATCATTGCACAGACAACTGTATATACTCTGTATGATACAACATCATTACCTTGGAAATTGACCTGTAGGGCAGCATTTTAGGTCAACAAGACAAAAGAGTTGACAGCACACAAGGGAAGAATAGGGGCCAGAACCAGCCTATTGACAATCTCAATCCAGTCCATGTGTCCTCAAAGAAAAATACAACAATTCCCAAAAAATCAGTAAACAGCAACATTATAACTCTCAAGGCAAATGAATACAATGAGTCTGTATTGCTATTTAAATCTGGGCGCTGTCTACATTTAGATTGGACTAAAGGACTCGAGTTGATTCTTGCTCCCTCACCTCAAGTGACAAGTTACGTTAGCGGTTGTGAAGACAGAGACATGAGTAAGGATGAATGCTTCAAATTCAAACACGAGAAAAGTTGAATGTTGCGTTATAACCATCGAAATATTTTGTCACAAGTGTTGATTCAAAGGCAGTATTTCATATGCAAAGAGAGTATAGCAGTGTTGAAGAAATACAACATCAAGAGACATTTTTTGACCAACCATCACTGTCATTGTGGGAATGAAAAAGAAAAAGACCTGAAGCTGTGTTCCAACTTAATTGCCAGGCAGATCTTTACAAAGTAGTTGACCATCCAAGAATCCGCAGCCAAAGTTAGCTGCATGCTATCATATACGCTTGCAATGGTGATTTTTCTTTTAAGACTAGTAGAGGCAGATAGCATACTCTGTTCATACAGCAAAGGTCAGTTTGAAAATGTTCCAATTTGCTGGAAAAACGACCCAATTTGTGCCCTCTGGAATAAAATGTTACCACCTCTGGTCTAAAGCCATGCTATCAGCTGTGTGGGGCTAACGTACACCATAACAGCAGTGCTTTGAGCTAACTGCTAATGACAGAATGCCAGCATGCTCACAATGACAATGCTAACATGCTGATATTTAGCAGGCATAATGCTTATGTTCACCATCATAGCATAACATTTGCTAATTAGCTTAAACACAAAGTACAGCTGGTAGTCTTAGGGGTATCGGTAAACTTGAATGTTGAAGCAGACATGTTCTGCCCATAGACTATTTGTCCGTATCATTTTGATAATTTTTGTGTGTTAAGAACAAGGATATAGTTGCTGAACTTATGTTTGCCTAAATATTTATTATATATTGCTTGTGCTGTTGTGATCTTGCATTGTGCCTATGTTATACGTATTTGCTTATGTTCTGATTTGTTTGCCATTTATGCTTTGTTGCAGTTTTACAGTAAAGTTGTGAAACTTCACCAAATCTAAGAAAGGTTAAGCCTTGTGTTTATTGGAGGATGACCCACTGTAAACTAACTGTATAGCTTTGAATACAGCCACTCATTGCGTGGACAGTAATGTGCTGCTGTGGACAGGGTCAGCAGCAAAACAGCCCTATAATAAGGGAAAACGTTTCTGTCAAATGAGTCTGGAGAACTTCGATAGATATACTGTAACAGTTTCAGTTTCCTGCTGGAAGGGGTCATCTTAGGCAAGGTAACAAGGTGAAAATATAGCTATGGGTCTATATGTAGTGTTCAATTAAACTGAGTATTTTAAGTGGGCCTTTTTTTTAGGTTGCTAAAATACATTTTGGTGCTGCCCCTGTCAATAGCACATCACATAGTTTCTGTGCTGGTTCTGCTTCTCCAAACTGGGGTCATGCTGACCACCATCTACTGTAGGTAATACACTGTCTATGGATAAGTACCTCATACAGCCCCACTTCAAAAAGCCTGAACTATCTCTTCAACGTCCCCTGCAACAATAGGACAACAGACTACCAACAACAAATGTGATCCATCATGTCTTGCGGCGTACCACTCCACCAATCACAGCCAAGGTGAGCAAGGTGATTATGTATGCCATTTAAAAATAAATAAATGTATAAATATAATATGAAATACGGACTTTATATGTAGTTAGAATTCATGAAATTGTGTAAGTCATACCAATAACCATTACTCTACAAAATAAAACCTCACAAAAATAAATCTCGTCTTACATTCTCTTTCAGGTATTTGACCATAAACTAAACATTTAATGTGATGGTGGCACTAGATGATAAGTTCAGGGATTACAAAAGTTATCAGACATGTGCGTCTGTACCAAATTTCCTGCAATTCCATACGATAGCTGAGACATTTCTCTTGAAACCACAAATGTCAACCTCATGGTGGCGCTACAGGAAAGGTCCCCATAGGATTTACCATCCAAAATTTTGTGGCAGTCCATCTAGCAGGCATTAAGATATGTGAAAAGTTTGTGTGTGGCACAAGAGGAAATACTCGGCAGTCACCAAAGTCATTAAGATTCTATGACATAAAACAATTTTGTAGCAATCAATCCAATAGTTTGAGATATTTCAGTCAACACTGTCATCACTATGTTATTCACTTCATTTTTGAGAGGGAGTTGCAGTAAAAAAGCTGTATCTACACTGTGTGGCTGAAACAAATAAATGGTTATAGGAAAAAAGCTGTTTTGTCAGTTTTGATACTGTAGACTTATTATACAATATCTTCCTTGAAGTGGTTCATTGTTTGATCTACCTTCGGAACAGCTCTTTGCTTTATATCTTGGGGTAAATACTCAGTAATCAGTGAAGTGACACACACACACACACATTCCATCAGGCTGAGAAGAAGACGGGCTCTTCAGGAAAGTATTTGCATAAAGCAACTTATGAAACCTAGCTGAGGCGATGATTAAAAAAAAAATTGCTGTCACCTGCTGGTAGATCTCTGTGGGTAAGAGCAACGTCAGACTAATTCATACTGACAGCATAGCAGCCAGAGGAGCGTGTTCTTCTTGTGAACTTATAAACACAGTGGTTCTGCAAATTAACATCATTTACATCTTTAAGCTGTTGTGGTCGCTCACTTCAGCCCACAGCTGGTCACAATCCCACCATGTTTGTTTACTCTGCCACTGCTAATACCGCATGTGATACATTTTCTATATGGATGAAATCTAAACAGGTGTCCCAAAATAACAAAAGGAATAGTTTATGATAGAGTAGCTTGAATTATATGAGAAACCTGTCAGCAAGTGTTAACTGATATCATTTAGGGACTGTTCATTATTTATCAAAGGAGCGGAGCGTCCGGGTGTGACTTCCTTTTTTTTTTTTTTCTAATCTTGACCTTCCCTGTAGCTAGGCATATTTTTTCATGAGCCCCCCTGAGTGACTGGGGGAAAATATATGACCCTCCCTCCACCATAAATAACCATATTTTTTCTCATGTAGTATTTGAGCCAATGCAATGAGCAAACAGCACAGAGGAACTGAGAGTTATCACCAAAACATACAGCTAATTTTCTCAATTTCTACTCCACCACCTTTCAGAGGAAAATGTTGTTGTTGTTTTTTTACTCCAGTATATTTATTTTAAAACTACAGGCCAATAACTGCAGATCAAGATTTCACCTAAAGTATGGGCTTATAAAATGTGCTTGTTCTTGGCTCATGGCCCTTTACAGAAAACAGTGTGTAGTTGGACTCCTTGTCATATTTCAGGCTTAGAGGCTAAGATTCAGCCCAAAGTTAAAAATAAATAAATAATAATACTAATTTTTTTTAACCGAAGGATCTGAATACTGCTTCTACCAACCTTGCAATAATCTTTGTAAGTTTTTATTTTTCTATATTATAATTAGATTTTTGTACTTTTTATTTTCTGATTTTATTTAATTGTAGTTCTGAGATGTTTTAATCTTTAATTTAAACCTGTAATATGTTTGTGTTTGGCCAGAGCCAGGCTAGCTGTTTCCAGTCTTCATGTAAAGCTAAGCTAACTGGCTGCATCTTATTTAACCCTCATCAGGCGAGGGACCATATTTGGTAACTTCAGTGTTGTGATAAAATAATAATATACATAATATAAATATTACATATTTATATTATTATAATATAATAAGTCTTGTAATATCCTCCTAGGGTTGAAATTTTGAAGTGTATCATTATTTTGATCGGAAGGTCAGTGGTTCGATCCCCGGCCCCTGCAGTCTACATGTCTACATGTCGAAGTGTCCTGGAGCAAGATACTGAACTCGTGTTCCATGCACTTCCGAGTGCATGTGTGTGAATAGTTACAGCTTCTGATCAGGTGGCACCCTGCATGGTAGTCACTGCCACCAGTGTATGAATGGGTGTGAATGGGTGAATGCCTACTTGTAGTGTAAAGCACTTTGAGTGGTCAAGCTGACTAGAAAGGCGCTATATAAATACAGGACATTTAACTATTTCTTAAAATGCTGAACTTTTTCTTACCACCCTTATTGCTAATTTGTCAAAAGAATACTTTGGGTAAAAAGTTAACTTTTGCAGAAAAAGACAATTGTTCTTGCTTTCTTTTTAATTTAAAATTACACTGTAAATTCTGCGGAATAACTACAATAATCAGGGCTCGGTCCCAACACTAATTATATGGCAATTTATGTAATTAGTAACATAATCCATTGGATTACAAAAAAATCCTAGTCTAATATATAATATTGGAGTACTTTTGGATCACTTCAAAATAAAATATTGAAAATATTGCACCTTATACTAAATAAAGGAGGCAGTTCCACATATTTTTTTCTGTTGAAATATTTCAAAAACATTTTCAAAGCAAATCCAGCAAATCCAATTCTGATTGTTCTGCCTGTGTTTTCATTTGCTGACTTTTAATGAAAAGTACATCAGGTTTACTTGTAATCAAATGTGCTATACAAATAAAATTGCCATCGGTTATCAGGAAAAGTTCCATAATTTTAAAATTAGTAACTTGTGATCAAAATTGTAATAGAGTAATCCTTGACAATGTAATTATAATCTAATTACACATTTTTCAAATGTAATCTGGGTTTATTATAGTTACGTAATTTTTGTAATTTGATTACATAATACCAATTACATGTAATCAGTTGCTGACAGTGATATACGTTTTGTTATTTTCAGATTGGCCTTCATTTATAGGAGGTTCGGTTGTCATGATATTGGTGACAGGCGATGTGGCAGCTTCCTGTTGATGTCCACAAGACGGCGCCAGAGCTCTATCTGATGATGAGGCAGCACTGCAGGTCTTTCATCCAATCAACCGACAGTGAGGCCTGCACATCAATGTTAGACCTGAGGATATATGACTGCAGGGAAAGAACATTACTGCCTCAGTATTTCTGTGATATTTCTTGATGTGTACAGTTGACAAACATCAGGAGTGGACAGTAGATGTAGTCTTATTTATTTTAGGAGGTTTTCAAACTGTATATTGGTTTCGTAATCATACAGGCCTCTGGTATGAAGAGCTGTCAGTCACTTCTCCAGCCTGAAATGTTTCCAGTTGTGCGTTGAGCCTAGAACAAGCTTTGCACAGGTAATACACTGTCCCTTTAACACACCGATAGCACAGCTATCATTGAGACGCAGTGAGACGGCTGTATCCTGCGTCTATGCACTGATGGATGTCTGTCTGACAGGCTGTTGCCTGAACAGCAGCAGCAGCGGTGCTGTGTGTTTGCTGTCTTGTGTGCAGGCACCAGTGAGCCTGTGAGGGACGGAGACATCTGTATATTCGAGTCTTCTACTCCTGCAATGTGCTGCTCAGTGTGCATGGCAGAAAACGCTCTCCTGGCTGCATGGCATGATTGTTCTGTGAGACTGCGAAATAAAGATGAATCAATAAACTGAAGATATATATATATATATATATGTGTGTGTGTGTGTGTGTGTGTGTGTGTGTGTTCTGTGTAGAGGCCTATAGACTGGATGGCGTTTATTGTATCCGGGCATACAGAGGCCTAAAACATCAGAATTTCATAATTTCATGTTGATGTTAAGAAGTAGAATTATGTCATGAGTATATGAAGTGGCCCATATACGTCTGTATAAACACAAAGAAAACAAATATAATGAGAACAAGCACTATTTATTGACTTGTAGGGCCTTAGGTGGAGTCAGAGGTAAAACTAAATTTATCAATTTGGTTTCTTCAAGTAGGTTGAACTCAAAAAAGCTTGAGGGACTTAAAGCTTACAAAGGATGTGAACAGATTCAAAATAAAGCTGTGAGGTACCACTGAGAAAAAATAAGTTTGCAGCACCCATAGCTGTGACAGAGGACATGGAGTGGGAAAAGTACATTGTGTTGTTTGTATTAGCAGACTGGTATGACTGGATAAAAAAAAAAAAAATCCTCATATGGTTCTTGGACAGAGTACGAAAAAGTGCCTTTTTTTCCCAGTTGGCTGAAACTGAGAACATATGGTTTAATCAAAACTGGATTTAGCAGTGAAAATGATGTGGAATGAATGGAAGATCTCCAACAGACGTGTGTATGTCACTATCTGGTAACCAATTATTTGGTATTTGGCATTATTTGTTCACGATGAACATGATGCAGTTAAATGAAATAGAAAATTAATTGTATTTAGTTTTATATTGTCATATGTATTATGACCAAAGAATGAGGTTACTAAAAAGGTTATTTTTGTTGCTGAAATAATGAAAATATTACACTTACACATTAAACTTACTTCTGAAATTGTATCTTCTTAACTTGTTAGCTAAATTGGCTAATGAGTACTAAACACAAAGTCCATTTGATGCTGATGGGAGAGTCATTTGTTTTGCAGGTGTTTAGTCATAAACCAAAATATTGGACACATTTTGACCTGATGGTGGAGCCACATGAAAAAGAAGGCATCACCAAAGTCTGTGCAAAATAGCAATCCGTCCAATAGTGGAACGACTGACAGACATTGCCATCCATAATGTGTCACCTAAAAATTTGTAGCTGTTAAATTGTGTTTCTATATGATCCTTCTTTGCTTTGGAACCATGTAAAGTTTATACAGTAACAATTAGTTTTTCTTAAGAACATGAATATCAGCTGCTGGTGGTCTTTGTTTATGTATTAATTAATCAATTTCATAATCACTTAAATCACTGAACTAAAATAAACTACATTTTTCTTTTGCATGTGGATAAATAACAGCATAAACACTACAAAGTACATAGTCATCTACTGATGACTATACTGCTGAAAATACACACCCTAACCCACATGAACTTACGGGCTGTGAACACACACACACACACACACACATCTACTTTTCAGCCATAGTCTGCAGCTGAGTTTGTGTGTTTTCAAGCCTCATTGGCAACATTTGAGAAGCTTGTGTTTTTTGTTCTTTTTAAACATGAGATTCCCAGAGGCCACTTACACAGACACAGTCAGCAGATTCTGGTACATGTACAAGCATGATGTTTATTTTACTCATCAGAAATCAAAGTCGTCTTTGTGCCCAGCGAGGGTTGGATTCCCAGGCTTCAGAGAGGTCTCTTTGAGCTCAGCTCGGCGTTTGCAAACTGTGGTTGAAACACCGTCACAGGGATTTCAAAACAGCTGGGAAGCTTCATCCAAAGCCCTCACACTGCTGCAGTGAGACACCCCAGCAGAGCTCAGGGAGGGGTGTTTATTGTGTAGACTGTTGATCAAGTGGTAGCAGGTTATTTAATCCTGAAATGCTACCAACAGTTGCCGTTTGATTTTTGGCCGGAGTTCATGTATTAGGTGCTCTTTGCTCCTGGACTTTTCTGATAAAGTCAACAACACTATGGTTTTGATTATGTGTTTTTACATGTTGACATGAAGACACCACCTCTTGCACAATTAAACCTGTATGCAATAATGTTCAAAACCAAAAGGCTCATGCTGCGTTTATGTCATGTGGGAATAAGTGAGGAAATGACTTCTTGGTTTAAAGACTTTATATTTGAAGCACTTTGAAGGTTTACAGTGACGACACTTGGCTGTAGATTTCTCCTCTTAAGCTGTTTCACATGTGCACTTAGTTATGTGCACTGTAGTTCATGTTTTACAGAGAGCCAAATATAGAAATGGAAGCCACAAATGACAAATCCAGCAAGTTGTATGTTCTTGTCCTATTTTTCCATGTCAGCAAAAAGGCCTGAGGTCATACGGTTTGTTTGGTTTATGTAAATGTGAGAGCATCATGTTGTACTTTCCTTGTTCGTGATACCAGGATTGAGGGAGATAAATCAAAGTGCACCGCTGAGCCTCATTTCACATGACACAGAAGCTCAGCTGAACGCAGCCTTTTCAACTACTAGGCTCTTATTTAGTCTAACCCATATGACATGAGTGCAGCATCATTTCGCAGTAATGCACTTACCTGTATTAACCTGTAACCATCCAAAAAAACACAGCAACTTACAGTAGGAGAATGTAATTTGGTAAACTTCAAATACTTTAAATATTTAGCATTTATGAGCAGTGTATTTATAATGATTAATAAGCAGATATAGGAACATTTTGATCTGCATCTATAATCTGCTAATCATATATCACAAAGATGAGCAATTCTTACTGTGCAGTAAAACATTATATACACATTAACAAATCATTCACAGGTAGGCTTTAAAGTGTTTTCAATGTGCTCAATATTCATGAGGACACAAAGAACTAGAAATAGTGGTTTTACTCAAAGGCCACTTACTAAGCTTCTTCTGGGGCTTTCAGTTGCAACTGGTGGCCTTCATCAACAGATAGGAGTTTGCTCAGTTGTCATGGAGAGCGTAGACGGGTTCTTAAATAAATATTTGATTAAGAAATATAAGTACATACAATTAGTAAACATATATCAAATATATATATTCCATATTTATATTAAATATGAACTCATACTTAAAATATTGATATTTATTTATAGGTTTATATTCATGTTATTCTGCTCCGTCAGTCATTTATTATGTTATGCACCACTTATGAATAATGCTCTTTAATTTCAATATACTATCCTAATAATTTCAAATACATTATAGTGTCTTGTAATCTATTTTACAGCTGCTTATAAATGCATGTCGAGTTGAGTCTTTGAAACACTGTCATGTCACACTTCACCTTTACATGTATTCAGTTTATGCATTGGAGACATGACACTGAGCAGCACAGGTTCATGTTGAGTCTTTGCTGCATTGCTGTTAACATAAGTATGCAGGAGTGTGTCATTCCTCTGTGTAAGCTACAGTGGCTGGCTAACATACGACCTCCCACCCAAACGGATGATTTGTTCAATGCTGAATGTGTTTGATCTCACCAGAGTGTTGTACTGATTTGAGAACAGTAATCAAAGATCTAAGGCAGGCCTCATCCTCACAGCTTTGATCATAAATTCATGGCTTTCAGAGCTCTGACAGCAGCCGTTCCCATATCAGCCCTAATCTGTGACATAATGAAACTCTCTCAATTCAATACTTTATTGCCATGTCAACACAGTTGATAGGAATTTCCCTCAGTGAAAACAGACCAAAGATACACACGAGTAGATAAAATATATAAAACAAGAACAGGAAAAACATTTAAACATTCAAGTCCTAAAGTGCTTTGTGCTGCTGCATTCAAATGAAAGTTCTTGTTGCTTCTTGTTACCTTCCTACTTTTAGTACTTGTTGGATAATGCTTATGCATCAGAGGTCAAGTATCGAACAGCCTCAGGATATGTACTGTTCCCGAGGCGAGATGTCCTACACTAAAATCTCTGGAATATTCTTCCCAGGGGGAGAGGGGGGGCTGCAATGACAGCTCATATGAAAAGTTTGAAATGGCCTCAAATCTTAAAATGATATGATTTTGATATTTTTGGCAGCATAATCATATAAACATCCCTGACAGAGCAGACAATTCTTGTGGTCTAATCACTAAACGCTGGCATGAGCTACTCAGCTTCATTACTTTAGGGAGAAAAATCAAATTTTGCATTTAGACAAAATGTAGAAAAGTCGATTTGTCGATTTTACTTCCTTAGTAATAATTTTATTCCATAGACCTTTTGTAAGGGGGGAATCACCCCATCCTCTGATTCATTAAACTTTCCAATAATTGTTTACAAGGAACATGTTTGTATTGCAGTTTGGGAACAAGACTCATATGCAATTGTCTTGAAACGTCTTTAGATTAGGAAGTAAAGTAGGGCTTCTCAGCTCAGTTTTTGTCTGTGAAATGTAATATTATAATGATTTTAAAATCTGAAATAAAGTTTGAATTTAATTGAATGAATGAAAATAGCTGATATTGATACAAAATCTTTACTCTGTCAATTGTTTCTGTATGCATTTCTGTATTATGTTAAAATAAAAGTAGATTAATCTGTTGTACAGTTTACATGTAACTTAACACCAAATAAACAAAGAGAATATTTCTACTTCTCCAACTGGGAATATATTCATATATTTACTCTATGGCCCAATCTCAATGTCCACACTCACGGACTCAGACTTTGATGCGCGTTCCTGTTAAGTCCTTGAGGGCTTAGTGCCGTCCCACTGTCACATCGTCAAGTGCGTGAGGCTTTTTGAGCCCTTTATGCCCACTTTCCGTAAGTCAGCATCGATGCAGACTTTGCCTGAGGGAATTACCCACAGTTCATAGCGTTGTGACGTGAAACACGGGGTTACCAGGGAGAAATGTACAGAAAAAGGCAAACAACCGCCATGCTGGAAAAAAGAAATTATTTTAATTAATAATTTTTGCTTAATCATGTGGTTTTGACAAAAAAAATAAATTACTAATTAAATTAATTATTTGCAAATTACCTCTCGTCCACTCTGTAAGGCAAGAGCCTGAAACATGTTCAAATCCAGTCGGATCCTCAAGTGCCTTGGCCGTGAAGAAAGTAAAATAGAGAAAATAAAAAGTCCTAAACCCACCATAGTCAGCAACATGTTTTTGCGTTGTCAAGGTGACGTAAAGTTTTTGCATGGTGAAGGTAAGGTGCTGTCCCATTCCTATTTAAATCATTTCAGGCCCTTGCAGACTCTCCCACTCAATCACTTACCAGGTGACGTCAATTAAGTGTGTGAGGGGTTAGGGGGACATTGAGATTGGGCCCCAGTCTCCACTTTGTGCTTGACTTACCATTCATTAGGCTATTAGACAACATGACTTCATGTCTATGTGAGAAGTACATGCCTTAAATTTTCCTGAAGGATTTTTAATTTCCTCATTTTAGTGAAACTAAAAAAGTCAAACAAGCAGGAAAAAAACAGCTCCACACATTATGGGTGCCAATTTAATCATCAGGCCAATGCTTATTTGATGCCTCAGACCACAGACCAAAGAAACTGACACTATTGGAGAGATGGGAAAGTGCTGGCACATATAACAAAAGCTATAGAATGTCTGACAACAGCTTCATAATACAATTAGTCATGGCTAACCAGAAAGCATGTAATCCAGTTGTAACAGCTATTGTCAGGACTTTTATTTTGAAAATGCACTTCACAAATGAAATCAATGCAATATCATCAAGCATCAGTATTATGACCTCCTTGTTAAATGTGACTTAAGAAATGAACTCATGGCGTTGCTTGATATGTGGAGCCTTAACGCTGCAGTCTTCCAGGTGTTATGAATGTTTCATAAAGTGCAGTTCATGCAAAGTGTTGCTGCTCAGTCTGCTGGATGATGGGAGCTGATATGACTCACAGCCAACGGTGGCCCGGCCTGAGCGCTGTGCTTTGTTCCTAGTTCGCAGGGTTAATGGTTTTCCGTACTGGGTGGTGAGGGAGGAGCAGCGCAGGTTTTTCAAGCATTCTGTGTGAGAAAATTAGGATGCAGCCTCTGTTGTCGGAGCCGGGGAGCTGTCTGCCACTTTCCCAGCAGCCCTTGGGCCGGTGACAGGGAGATGGATGATATCTGCAGCCTGGCTGCACTGCTCCCCAAACACACGTGCGTGCGTGTGCACGCACACACCCATACACACATACACACACACTATCTCTAGTTCTCTCACACACTGAGTAAACAAAAACACACCTACACAGCCTTTTTCCTCCCTTTCTTTCCCTTATTCTTTTTTCCACTGATACGCACACACATACACACACGCGCACACACACACACACGCGCACACACACACACACACACACACACACACACACACACACACACACACACACACACACAC
>JBBPCS010041520.1:0-20367 GCA_037974645.1 Hollardia meadi
CACACACACACACACACACACACACACACACACACACACACACACACACACACACACACACACACACAGTATATTACCACCAGTAGATTGGGCTTGTTTTCAGGGTAACACTCCCAGTGTCTCAATGCGACGGTCAATATGATATGTAGTTGCAGTTCACGATCTAATTTGGTGCCTTAATGTCATCAATGTCAAATGGAAATCCACCGTCTGAGGATCTGTTTACTCAGAGATTTCAGAGAAAACTAGATTGGGAGTGTAAGAGGAGAAGCTGATTGGTCCATTTACTGGTAGAAGTTATGTTGGCACCAATACAATTACTGGTGGAGGGACATCAATAGGTCAGTGTTTGCCATACTTACACTCAGTTCCTGGCCTGGCCCAGACTGGGTTATTTATAGGCTGAGTTTGCTTTATGCATGGCTGGGTGGCTTACTCACACAGAGTTGGTGATGAAGCTACATTCAGAGGTGAATTAGCATCAGTAGTAGGCTTAGGCACAATCCCTTACATCACCAGTGTGCATGTGCAAGTTCACGCTTATGTGAGCATATACTACACAAGTACTACTATGGTGCTAAGGGCTTGTTACTGCAGTGTTTTTGAACTGCATTTCCCAGAGGTCATCTGCCATATAAATGATGTAAATAGCGTGAAATGTTGTTTCTTTGCCTAATCCACCATGGTGGTTATAAGTGCTCATGAAAACCACCTACTGTGGTTCATCTTTTGTTTATTGCAAAAAAACAAAACAAAAAACCCCAGAGATGTAAGGTGCGTCACTTCCTGTTCACCATAGGATTTTTAACTGAGAAAAACCTACACTGCTTATAACAGCAGATACTCTCATTACCTGTCCACAGGTTTAGTTAGTTAGTGTTGTGAAAATAGTGGCAAAATGTACACTTAGACATTTTGCAGGTGTTTACTTGAACATTAAATATTTATTCTGGGACTTCTTCATATGTATGTCAGTAAACCACGACTGGTGGCTTCTCCTTACACACACATTCACACCACAGGATGCTGGATACCAACTCACATCGCTGTTCACCTAAAAATGGGCGTCAACATCCCCCCCAGTAACTTTCCCCCCTCTGTCTCCTCAAAGTTAAATTTACATAACTGAGGGTGGAGTTGCTTCCCCTTTACCCTGCATAATTCATGGGTGCCGTGGCAGCTACTTTATCATTGGCTAGTAAAAACACATGGGACGCCACTGTGGCCTCACCCATGGGACCCCTGAGATGGAAAGACAAAGGCAGTGAAGGGACAGGGCTACAAAGAGCCTGCCTGGCCCCCATACATGCATCTCCAAGGACATAAAGGCCCCTGAAGGGCTCGCCCACTGTGGTGGTAGATGTGTTCTTGAGACACAAAGCATGGAGGGCTCACATTTGTAATGTTAGCATCAAGAAGGGCTTCTCATTCTGCAACATTAATTGTGTTTTCAGAGATTTGTGAGAGTTCTGTTTACAACAACAAAGAGGAGCAAACTACTTGAAGTGGAATTACTGATGAAATGGGTTGATCTGCTGTAGCTGCCGTATGAGGACAGATGAAGATTGATGCTTGTGTTGTGTATGTGTATTCTGTCTACAAATCCATGAAATTGTTCGATTTACAAGGTCTGTTATAACATTAAAATGTAGAGCTCAAAATTGCCGTCGAGACAACGGTCGGTGTGAAGGGTTAGTGTTCATTTTTGATCTTTGTTATACAGGAGTGTAATAAATGTAGCCTACTGTAATAAACCATGTTGTCCGCACACAGCTGAACCACAACGACTTCTGCCTTTTGCTTTTCCACTGGAGAAAACACAACATTTGTTTTTTTTTTTATTGTGTCTTTCTCAGTGAAAAGCAGCAGTTTAGCCAGAAGAGGAACTATGGATTGCTTGTCATGGCGCAACGAGTCGGCGTCAGTTGGTTAAACAAGTAGCATGCAGTCTTTCTGTCCTCCTGTTTCTGCTGCATCTCAGTTAAGACTGCAATTATATTCTAAACACCATTTGTGGTAATTGGGAGTTGTGTTGGGGAGTCAAATGTCATTTGACATCATCTCATTTGACTGAAATCTAAATCTTGAAATTTGCCCTGACTTGTCAAGCCTTGTTTTCCATGACACAGGATTTTAAGCTGCCGATTCAAAGTGAGAAAAATTGTTGTGAGCACGCCAGTGGCTAAAAGCCTCTCGCACAGGCCAGCTGTGAACCTCAACATGCACAGGAAATAAGGAAATGAAATAGAGGAAGGAAGTGAAACTAAGCATGGCCTCGATTAAGCTTACACCAAAGTATTGAGATGTCAGACACAATGAGGAGAGAAGCCGGCTCTCTCCTCAAACAGTGAAAAAAACCCATCACTTTGCTCTTCATAGAGGCTCCTTCAAAGACCTCAAGGCTCCTTCTTCACTTTTGGAAAGTAAAACTGAGAGAAAGAAAAGAGTGTGAGTTAAAGTCAGGTCTAATTTTAAAGAGAAGAAAGTGTTTCGCACAGCAACTAAGAACATCAATACACAGGCAAACAAGAGAAGAAACATCTCAGTCACATTCAAAGACCAACAGAAAGACTGCACGATGACTTAATTAGCACATTTATATATTTATTATCTTTGCAGGTATATGACATTTGAACATACAGTACACTTGCAGAATACTCTTTTACATTATACATGCTTCATATGTTTATTTTATCAAGCTGAAATTCTGTGATGTGGAGCAAAGAAGAGGAAAGCCGGTTTCACACAGTGAACACTCCTAACAGCACGCTTCAAAGGCTCCGAGGCTCGCTCTGCACTCGCAAAGACAAAAAGTTAGAAAGAGATAGCGTGGGAGAATGAGAACGACACACAGAGAATGTCTTCATTTTCCTTTGCGGAATGAGATCTCTGCAGGTCATACGGGCTCCGGAAACGGGAGTTTAAACCTGCAGCTACATTATAGATTGTGATTCCATGTAAAAACATAAAATATGTTGTCCCATGGCCTGTTTAGGGCAAAATTTTACTGTGTAAATTTCATGGCTATAGGATTAGAGTTCATGTGTAATTACAGGAAGGGTCTGTCACAGTAACTAAAATGCATTCAGTAATAAACCAGAACAACAGAGAAGTGAGGTGGAGCCACGTAAAGTGATGTAGTGAAGTGGTAACAGATTATTAATCCTTAATGCATCGTTGTATGTAGAAATCTCATCACACACATACTCTACTTCTTCCTTTCTAATTCATGTACACACTCTTGGATGAGATGTACTTTTCAAAGCCTTGATTCCAGGTGTAAATCAGTCTCAGATCAGATGTTAGAACAGAGCTATCCTTTTTTCTTCGATGACAAGTCAAAGAAATTCTAAAGAAATGAAGATGCATTTATAGAAACACACGCTGACACACCCGTTATTTTTTTCACACAGGCTGTCAGACATTGCTTCACTGTGGGTTTGCTTCACAGTGCAGCACATCTGAAATATTCCTTTTTGTGGTGGTGACAAAACCAAAGTACAACATCCAGAGTTGTGTGAGCTTTAGTGCATCCTACAGCTCAAATTCTTCAAGTCTGTAGCTCTTACGACATGCAATAATGCTCTCATATGCCAGTGGATGTGAGCTCAACACCAGGAGATCTTTCACATGTGGCTATTTTGCATCTCAGAAATGTTTCACTATATCATGAGCTGATTAAAAATTTGCATCGGAGCGTAAATCAGCTGCTGTTCCACATCTCATCAAGAAAATGTCCCCTTCTTGGTTGTTTCTATGGGAACAGTAAGGTATAATAAGAATCATGGCTGATTTCAGTGACCATACTCCATACCAAACATTTTCATCTATATTTTATGTATGCTCATACCTTTATTCTACTAAATTTGCACACTATAAATTGCCTGCTATTAGTATTCAGTATGCGAGCATTCAAACACATGACTGCCCCTGAGTTACTGTGGCTTGGCTGCCCTCGTCCATTCGTTCTGAAGAGAGGACTGCACCTGTCAGTGTGTAAACACCGCTTTACTGCAGCCATGCATGCCGCGTCACAAGGAGGCACCACAGACTCCCCGTTTACAATTCCCATGCAGCGTAACGCAGTCTTACCGCTGTGTCATCATGATGACGTGCATATTCACATGCTGCTTTATGTACAGTGACATGGAGGCATATACTGTATCAGCAAAGACAAGATTACGGTGCACATCACTTGCGCGCACGCGCATAAAGCGAACTGACCTTTCATTTCCGTCACCAAGGTAACAAGTCGGCACCGCGGCCAACCAGTAAAGGCTATGCTGTAGTGCACATTAAAGATAATGTGTATGTGGATTTTATTAGGAGATATTCAGTGGTGGAGAATGTACCTGGAATCAATGTTTATTATGTTACTCAGTTCAGTTCAGTTAAAGCTCTAAAAGCTCTTGAGAAAGTCAATACGGTCTATTTTCTTCACTGGCAAGCAATCATCATCACAAGTGACATTTTGAGTGTAGTCGGGCTTACTCACATCAGAGGAGATCTCTCTGCATACAGTATAATTATGAAAACTTAAAAACTAACATTAATAAATGATAATGGCAGTTTTACCCCTTTTTCTTTTTAGCTTGATGGAAATGTCACGATGCTGCCTAGAAGACAGTGAGCAGTCAGGGAATGTAGATCCAGATGATACTAAGCTACAACCATAGCCAGCAGCAGTGTGTCAGCAACCTTTTCCTGTCAGGTTCACTGTGGTGGAAACCTGGAGCCAAGCGAGGTGGAGACTGTATCAAGGTTTCAAATCCTCTGTGTATACTGCCTATACGGACATTATTGGACCTGTGCATGCCTTTTGTGTGCATAATATATGTGCAAGTGTGGTGCTGCAGATTATTGACTCCATGTCTTCTTCAGCAGGGACAGTTATCTATAAGGCGTCCTGCTCTGAGTGACATAGGGTGGAAGTGATGGACGACTGTCTGTTGGAAATGGGAACGTCTTTATTTTTGTGATGGAGACAGAGAGGGAAAGGGTGCACTAGAGCAGGAATAGTCGCGACTCATGTATACAGGTATGAAATGGCAGACACAAGGAAAACAGAAAGAGCAAATCTATATATTATTGCTATTATGAATACAATATATATTATTTTATTATACCCAGTTTCCTTGGATGATCGAATGTGGCAAGAATAAAAATCTGTGGAAACATTGAGTATTTTTGGCAAGAAAATGGACAAACTTGCCCCCCACAGTCTTCGGGGGGGGGGGGGGGAGTAGGAGGAGGTGGAGAAGAAGGAGGGATGCTTTCTGCTCATCATTCAGGCTTCAGTGTTTGTGAATTTAATTCAATGCATCACACAGTTATAACATTCAATCCCCACCACCCTTACTTACTCATTATAAACCTTCGTTAGAGCCAATCACACGCAGATGAGCTGAAACTACTTGACCCTCGTGCTACAACCAAAAGGGTTCATATCTCACGCTGTAATTCAATTCCCTTATCGAGTGGGGGGATGGAGTAAGCTTTGTGTATATGTGGGGGTCATTGGGGTTAAAACCAGGATTTAATGGAAAATGGCTTCTGAGACACTTATTGGTGTTGTGGGGGAGGTATAGAGGTGGAAGGGTGGGGGTTGCAGGGAGGTTTTCCCTTATTGCCTCATTGCCATTACATGAAAGAGTCTGAGAGGTCTGGTAGTGAGAACGGGGAAATCAAAGCTTTTCCAAAACGTGCTCGTACATGGTCAGGTGAAATGTTTCTGTCATCTGCACTTCTTTCTCTTTCTGATATGAGTTACATGAGAAGATGATGCCACGTTCACGTCTGTCACATAAGGCTACAGCCAGCAGCTTGTTGGCTTGACTTAGCAAAATAAAGCCTGGTGACGCTGAAATAATGCTAAGCTAAACATGGTCAATGCTCAGTTTAAGATATTTAAAAAGTTGGCTTTGCAAACATACAATAAGCACAATGTGTTTTGGTGAGTGACGCTAAATGTAAACCTACACTTTGAGAGAACTCCACAGGGCTATAACATATTATCATCTTATTAAGGTGATATGATAGACTAATTAACACTTTCCAGCAGACACGGAGCAACATTAGCATTCACGTGGAGTCATGCAGACGTTTCTGGTCACAATTTTCCATATAATTTAAGCTCTGTTTCTGTTTCCTGAAGGAAACATCTGGCTGTTTAGATGCTAAATGCTCCACTGTGTTCACAAAGTAGTTGCCAATTTTGTCTGTCTGGTGTTTGCTGCTGGAGAGGTAGCATATAGTGGGTTTATCACAGCATTTGCAGCTGCCAAACAGTAAAGCTGTAAGCTGTAAACCAAAACAATGAGCTGAAAGATGCTAAATCAGTTAATCATTTTTTAAAGCTAGTTATTTTATTTTTTTATCTAAATGTGCTCAAGAATTCACATAAATAACATCAAATTAAAATGCATAATTTCAATGACAGGTCCCGTTTGAATATCACCAGACAAATGGGTTCTACTACTAGCTAATGTCAGCCACAGCTAGCTAACATTACCTCGCAGTGGCACAAAATGTTTTTTGAAACAAAAAAGTGATGTGGGAACCCTGCACCAGTAAAAAGTTCCCATGTGTGTGTTGAGGAAATTTGACCCTGACTACAATAAATTTGGATTCATAATGGCAAGTAATGATGCTAAGCCAAAAACAGAGTGTTAAATGTGGTGAAATCGTACTGACCCAGTGTTTTTTGTTTTCTGTTTGTTACTTTTTTTGTCTGTTTTTAAAAAAATCTCTTTTTGTCATTTATTTTGGAAGGTGGTCCTTGGAAATGTTTTAACTACCAGAAGTGGGCCTTAAGTTACTAAAGTTTGAGGACCCCTGTGCTAAATCACTCTGATCTGAGGAGAACTGCAGAGTTGAGTGATAATGTCTGTGGGTTTGTCACCATGAATGACCTCTTTCACATTACACATAATCATGCGATCCATTGTTAATATAAACATTTTTATTAGTGCGGTTAGAAAACTTAGCCTTCAAATACCTCTTGCTTTATTTCTCACGTATCGTCCACAAGTACGTAACAAATTGAATTAGCAGGAGCACCACATAGAGCTAGCTCCTGGAAAAACCGATGACTTTCGTGCCAATCCTCCACTTGCCTAAAGAGGGAGGTGACCAGTGAGCCAAACTGCTGAAAAAACAGAGTTTCCAACCGAAAATGTGACAGGGTAAAGAGGTGATAAAGAGATTGTCAACAAACTAGCACGGGATATTCAGAGTCACGAAGGCGACTGGAAAAAGTGAGTGGAAAGACCATTTCTAGACCAGACCACCAGTCATGTGTAAACCAGGAGTCTGTGGCTTTTCATTCCACTCAAACAAGCAGCTCGTTTCACAGTTTACACAGCTTAAACCAGAGAGGAAGGACTATGAAATCAGTAACTGCACTATATTGCTGGACTGAGAGGCTGCTGACCGTGGAATTATGTTGACATATATATATATATATATATATATAGAGAGAGAGAGAGAGAGAGAGAGAGAGCAGCAGACCGTCGCCCATATTCCACCTCTCATTTCCTGGTTACACAGCTGACAAAAGCTCCAGCATGACATGGATGTGACCTGATCGCTTTGATAGTGATGTGTCACCTACTGGAGTCTTGACAAAAGAGTTCCACAGACATGTGCACATGATGTCATTCAGTCCGGACACAGTATCTCAGCTACGTAATCCACGGGGGTTTGAAACTCACAGACATATGCCGTATTATTGTTTTTTCCCTTTACATTGCTTAAGCATGGCTCCCTCTTTACTTTCTCACACTGCTTTCAGAGAGAGTGTGTTTTTAACTACTAAATTAGATTCTTTGCACAGGTCTTGATTCCCTCTACAAGAGAATCATCCGTGTGATTGCCATTAATCGATGCTCAACAAGGTTTAAGCAGGAAGATGGCCAAACTCTTGCTGTCTTTAATGCATATGAGAGAACAAGAGCAGGATTTCATTAAGCTTCACATACTCACAGGGGCCATAAAAGGCTCCAGCTTGTTGCTATGGAGCTTTGACTTGTACCATGGAATACATAAGCAGAAACTGGATGCTTATTGTGAATACAGAGCACGGCCTGGCTCATATGAAAAACACAGTGGCGAGATGGCTTGTCTTACAGGAAGGTTGTTTCCTTTCTATTCCAGATGGTTGGTCCCAGAGATGAAATGCACTGGTGGGATTTTAAGCACCCCTCACACTGTATAAGCTATGCAGTCAATGTGTGTTTGGATTGAGATGTTGCAGCATAATCTGTCCTCAATTCCTTATTCTACACAATGAGGTTATTTGCAGGTTTCATTGATATGCAGGAATAGGTCTGCTTGTTGGTTATATTTGCCTCGGAGTTGGTACATTTATTAATGCTAGAGTTATGATTAGAGCCCAACCTGTACTGATTTTTGAAGCTGGTACTGATAGCGGAAAGATAAAGGAATTCTTGTTTATTACCTGTTGACACATATACAGGTATGCCATATCTATATCTGTGATTAACATTGTCCAATCGGCATGTTGGCTCTGATCTTATTTGTGATAACTTTGGTTGTTTTAAAAACTAGGTTTGAAATCTATGTGGCTTTTATGTTTGAGACCAGAAAATCGTGAAAAAATAGAGGTCCACTTACTGACTTTTCCCAGGCCTTTCAACCACGTCATGTTCTTCTTTTCTTGTCTTTTCGCCTTTCATGTTCAACCTTTCACGCTTTTTTTCAGCTTTAAATGATTAGTTTGCGTAGACACCACTCTGCTGTCTGTACGCTAAACATGAAGCTACAGCCAGCAGCTAGTTAGCTTAGCTTAGCATAAAGACTGGAAACTGGGGAAATCAGCAAGCCCGGCTCGAGATACGTATTATCATAGATAATATATATATTATCATATATTATCATATATCATTTGTTTTCCTCTACAGCCAAGAAATAAGAGAAGAAGAATAAAAACCTATATTTTCATTGAAGTCTCACTGTATTAACAAAGGTTATAAAAAAACAACTGTACAACCACAAATTGTCATTTTTACACTTTTACACTCAAACAAAATAATACACCCACACGCAAGCACGCACGCACGCACGTGCGCACACAGGCACACACACACACACACACACACACACACACACACGCATGCTCAAATTAGGCCATTCACTTCCTGAGCCCCAGAGAATGCTGCAGAAGAAAAGCTGCCAGTGGAACAGTTACTAGTTGCTTCATGCTGCTACAGTCTTGTTAATACAACTCCCCCTCTTCTGCCTTCAGCTCAGCGCAGCAGAGACTCTGTCTCTCATTCGAGGAAAGGCTGTGAATCTGCTTCCCTTAGATAATATGCCGAGGTCCTTTGGGACTCTCCAGAGACTCCAGGCAGGCAAGATGCGCTTCTCTGACAAAAGAAAGTGATGTGCACAAATGTAAACATTCAATATTATTCACTCACTGCTCGCTCGCTGCTTCATGCTGCCTCTTATCTGGACCTCATTGGCTGGGGGCTTTTCTCTTCTCTCTTGTGAAGCCATCTGTAAAGCCTAATTTTGTTGAAGTGGAGAGGCATTTCATATTTGATGCATGGACATGCGCCTTACAGACAAATCTGATAGTGCTGCGTACCACAAGGGCAGGGGTGTGTTATGAATAACAGAACAGACTGGATTTTTCTCAAAGGTTGTCAAACATGATAACAGTCCACATATTGACAGCAAGGCGCAGGGTTGTGCTCTTTTTAAGGAACAGGAACGGCTAATGAAATGAACTTCCTGTAAATATGTTACTGAAGAAGAAAAAGAAGAAGGAGATGGTGGTGGTGATGATGATGATGATGATGATGCTATATGGAAACTTACCTCTGATGCAGTAATTATCATAAATGTTATTTTGAGTCATAGCAGGTGGACAAAATTAATTTTTTTTAACAACATTTAAATTTAACAACAGAAGGAACTTTTTCAATAGCTGGATTTCTCCTGTGGTGATGCATTACTAACTAAAACTGACATTTTATTACTATATTATTACATTACTGTCACACTTAATGCTGATAACCAAGTCCTTTTTCTTACACTGCTGGAGTTATTTAGTCTATCTATGTATGTACAACCATCCAGTATTTTCAGTTGTCTCTGTTTATTTTAGGTACTGGTGCAGCCATAGCGCCTCACTGGTCAAATACACAAGCCACAACCACACAGTTGATCAACACTGATGCAAGTCCGTACCAGCTCCATCATGCAAGCATCACTCTGCGTGAAGCCACATCACCCATGTGTAATTATCTTCTTGTGACAGTGAACAGCATGACAAAAGAGCAGCTGCTAATCCCACCTCATTTTAAATAACATTAACAACTGTAATGCAGTAAAATACACATTTACAGATGGGGCCATCTGTTAAACCTAATCCCAGCACTGTGGTGCACAATGATGTGGCAAAACACATCACTTCCTGAAACATCTTTTCCATCAGCATCCTTTTTGTTCCATCCTGTATCACCTAGGTTGATGAGTGCAAGCAGAGACAGTTTAGACACCGGGACGGCTCACTGACGAGCTGTTTCCTGTATCAGGAGCAGGTCCTGAGCTTATTTATTCTAATGGGAGAAATGAACGTGATCACAGAATATGACTGATTCTTTCGCCCCACAGTCACCAAAGTAAACATCGGACCCATTTTTCACAAGCCACATGTCTTCTGAACATTCTGACACTAAAATGGCATTTTTCAGTCAGACAAGTCAGGAGAAAAGAGATCTGGAGGTCTGTAGCGAGCATATAAAGCTAGCAGATAAAACCTGGCAGCAAAATAAGGCGAAAACATTAAATTTATCTGTATCTAGTTTTGTATTGTTTTGACATGGACAAACATCTTTGGCGTAAGTCACGAATTCTGCACATCGGTCGGTATGTGGACGTTTTCCCCTTCACTTAGTGCCTGTCACTCTGCACTCTTCACGACGAGAGTGAACGTCTTCAAAAAAAACTTAATACTGTAGTTTTCTCACTTTCATTGGGGTTCTTAGCATTCAGTGCTATGCATAATTGCTCTGCATAATTAGGATAAATCGTTTCTGGATGAAGCGCCACTAACATTATTAGTGCAGATGAGACAGAAAACACTTTCATGCTCTATAAATGACCCTGTTTATTAGAGGAGTTACATATTGATTGTTTGATGCCATTTTCTCGGGTAAAGGTCAGCTGGAATTCAGCTCGCAGTGTATAAAATTAGCAGAGGAAGCATTTCCTGAGCTTTTGTAGACCTTTGTAGAGTAGGCTACTTGCATTATGTTGCTTGTTTGTTGACAACAACATTGTTACCCTCTGTGGAAATTAGTCCACAACTTTTACTGAACTGTTATAACACAAGACACATAATTCACCCCAACAGACAACAGAATTCCCTCAGTTTATTACAAAAGCTTATACATTCATCCAATTTGGTAGCTTTGGTCTTGCGTGAAATTGGCAAACTTGTTTATTTGTGTTGTCATTTTCAGCTATAGTTGTAATGTTCAAAGATATATAGCTGCACTTATTTTATGTACTGTGTTGCTTTGCTAGTGTCTTTGATAAACCAAATCTCCCCAACAGCGACATTTCACTGTGGTCAAACTAACTGCTGCTGCAAGTTTGGGTTACTCAAACTTTAGTCTGTGGCCCTACAGGTAAATTAAGTCCAATCTATTGTCATTATATGTTAGTATATCAACGTATCAAACATGCATTATAGACGAATGAGATGCATACACTTTGAAATAACATTATTAAAATGTATGGAAGCTACGTGACGCAGGTTTTCTTTGTAATCTGGAAGTTATTGTAAACAAACATTGTGATTGGTTCTACTGTATATGCCGGCTGATAATTAACAGAAATGCCAAATGTATTTGAGGTGATTTACAGCTATGCTAACATGCTCATACTGATGGTAACATGAACTTTGGAGCAGGAATGACCAGTGATATCCAACATGGCTGACTTAACAGAGAAACTCAAAACTTTATTGACAAAACACATCACAGATTGACTGACTGATTTAATGTGCGCCACATTATCATTAAGCCTTTGCAACCAAAAATATACATACAACATAACAGAAGATGAAAAGCAGTCATTTGATTTTATTTTTTCGTTGCACAATATCTTACACCATACTGTAACAGCAGAAGTCAATAACATCTCTGCCGTTCTGTCCCTGCAATGTTGAATTATCTTTTTCTAATTATGCACCACTCCACTGTCCCATTTCAACAGCAAATGCATCATTTTAATGAAACTAGTTGCTCTCATGGTGCCCATAAATACTGATTCATCTATCTTTTAGAGCTGTGGTCCTCCAGTGTGTCTACTATACTGCAAGGCCTCATTATACAGCCGGAGTGGAAAACTAGGATAGTAGGATAAAAAAGCAGCAGTATCTGAACCCATTTGGTGGCATTAAAAATGAAAAAATGAAAGATAATAACACATTGTATCATTTGTGCATGTCATACTACAGTATCTGTAGATTTCCAGGCAACTCACTCACAGATGAACCCTTTCTGTCTCCCCACAGTTCCTGTGCCTGAAGAACATCAGGACCTTCCTGACAGCATGCAGCGAGGTATTTGGCATGAAGAAAAGCGAGCTGTTCGAGGCCTTTGACCTTTTTGACGTCAGGGACTTTGGAAAGGTAAGGCAGCATTGCTCAGTGACACAGAATGAGATGGAGGCACTGGCAGTCTGCATCAGCCGACAGAGCTGATTTAGTCAAATCTGCTCTTATGCCCTCTTTGTGTGGAAGTTATGGAGCGTAGTCAAAATTATTTATGAGTGAAAGAGCTCCCTTATCTTGGATTTTAAATTGTAATGAAGGTCTTGGGATATATATGCAGTTTCTGTGCTCCCTTTAGCAAAGATTTATTCAAGCCTGGCCTTTTTTTATTTCAGCCAAATTTCGGATAATCTTTGTTAGTTCATCCTGCCATTGTAAAAGCGATCTAATAGATGTTCTTATTGGTGTTACAGGTGCTAATAAACACAGACTATGCCATATTGCATCTCTCTTAAACTCTAAGCTAAAGCTGAAGTCAGCAACATGACCCAGCAGTTTAATCACTTCCTCTCATTAGAGTGGAAATGCCTCGGCGTGCAGTCTTTACGAGGGGTTAAAAGTCTGGCCTCGGGTTCATTACTTTGATACTCTCAGCCTCTGCTTGTGGTGAAACTGTCTGCGGCTCTTTGACAGCCCTCGTGAAGACCCCAGGAGCTTTAATTAGAGATCGCAGCCTTGAGCAGAGAGAGGGTGCTGCTGGACCCTGGTGCACACGATGTCAGGCTTTTATGAGACGACAGGGTCATATTCCAGCTTAAAATGCGTGTGTGTGTGTGTCAGTGGGAGAAACATGGGAAGACACAGACATATTGAATGACAAGTTGTCATAATCTTCCATTTTATCGTGATAAATGTCAAGAAGTGGCATTTAAAGCATCATGGGAAGCTCACAATCCTCTAGTGTCACCAACAATTAGAATAACATCAGCTAAAATAAAATACCCCCCCCCCCCCCCCTCCCATTATATCCACATATCCATCATATCAGAAGGGAAACAAAGACAAAGGCAAACACTGATTTCCAATAAAAAAGCAATAGTACATTTATTTTGGTTTCTATTTTGGCCTCCTTTTTCTATCATTTTTATGTGGCTGTTATGAGAGAAGAAAAACAATAACTAATCGTCACTTAAAATAAATCTTCACCAAATAAAACATCTGCACATTTGACTGAAATTTTCAACTCAACTGTTCACCGATGAGAAGGGTAATTGGCAGAATTATCTGCAGGTAGGTCTATGTGTTCCGAGAAGAGGTTGACACTCTCTGATCTTGGTGCTTGTGTTCTCATTACTGAAAATGGAAGATGACTTATTGGCCAATATCCACTGAAACATATCCATTTAATAAAGGCTTTTGACTTGCAAAAGATATGTTAAGACTCTCTCTCAGATGTACTGCTGATGTAATAAGAAAAAAAAGAAAGAGCCTCTAACAGTACAATGTACCAGGGATCTTATGAAAAAATATCTCAAAGAATAGAGAAGGGAAATGAAGAAGGCTTTAGAGATAGTCGACATTGTTGCCGTCTTGCCGAGCTGATTTAAGTGACTGTGAAAATGAAGTCATCTAGTTGTTAAGTCAGCTATAATTAAAACTCATTTTGACCGCTGGCAAGTTGCTTTCGTCACCCTCATAGGGAAATATTTTTACAGAAAATCTACAGAAGAACCAACAGTGGCTCAATTAATTAGGATATGCACATACAGTACAAATCTGAAATGTTACTTATGTTAGATTTCTTCATCTTGTGATTTTGCATTCATGTGCTTTTTCATTCAAATTTCAGCCCCAGTATGAATTTTAAACAAATACTGTGAAAAACAGGAGGTTTACTAGGCTGAAGCTATACTGTACACCATGTCTGATCCAGTCTTAGAAATCAAATTAACAACAATATGAAGTTAGGCTACAGCAGGAAGCCGGTTAGCTTAGCAAAATTTAAAAGAGCCATCTGCTTTTATTTGTTTTACATACATGGGTTTCTGTGAGCCTGTGTTGGCTGGGCGGTTTTTGTAGTGTTGTAGTGAGTTTTGGAGGTGCTGGTATAGGGTTTTATTTAGAGAGTAGAGCCAGGCTAGCTGTTTCTGCTGAGCTAAGCTAAGCTAACAGTCTGCTGGCAGCGTCAATCGTCTCACTCTTAGAAAGAAGGTGAAGTGTATTTCTCAAATGTTGAACTACCGCTTTAATATTTGACATTTTCTAGTTGTTTAAGCAGTTTGAGTCCTGAAAGAAATCTGATCTTTGAGATGAGATGATAAACTCTTCTCAAGCACAGATTCCTCTTGATGTCGGATTTGCTGCTCGTCCCCCTCAGTGATTTCAGTTTACCCAAGCAAAACACTTTGATGACACTCTTGAGTGAATCCCACATTGCCCAGAGTGAATTTAACATCTCTGAAATTAGACAGTAATCCTCGGTTGGCTGGCTCTGCTGAGGCTAATGGAGTGAGGACAGGAGGGGAATGGGCGAAGCTGCCATTCACCTGCAGTTCCAGCGTTTTTTTTAATTTTTAATTTAAAAAAAAAAAAAGCTTCCAGACTGCTGCTGAATAAAACATCAACTGTGCCTGTTCATTTTAAAGTTTGTGTGTTAGTCTGAGAAAACGTGCTGGATCTCTCTTTATCTCTCTGGCCTTCATGAGTTGCGGTCTCAAGGTATCCAAAGGTTTCCATATTTTTGCTGTTTTGAGCTGAACTCACATGAGGCTAGCTTTACCACACAGCCTGAAACTTCTTCTCGACCCCTCTCTTTTGAAAGCTGGGAAAGAATCCAGCAGTAAAGGAAGAGTCCCTGTCGAGAAGCAGGTCTTGGAAAACATGACCATATGAGAAGTCGTGCATTTGTGATAATGTTGATACATTGGACAAACAGCTTTTTCACTCGTTAGCGAATCAAACTGTGGCTTCACAACACAGCAAAACAAGGAACACTGAGGAATACAGCAGTTCTGTCTGCAGCCCGTTCCCCTCAGTGCAGGAACATCTGGTTTGTGCATCTGTCTTGTAGGGTTGTGGGTCTGTAGGGAGAAGAGGAACTTGGCTGTGTAGAGCATGCACACACACTGAGACACACCTCAGAGAGAGCTGAAGTGTTTAGAGAAGATATTGAGAGCTACAGTATCCTCTTGCTGTTTCAAGTTTTATCTGTGGAGGCATTCGGGGGTTACTTGATGAAGGACACCAAATGTAGTGAATAGAGAAACACGTACCCTCTGATCTCGTATCGTTGGCTGTGACATGATTGAAAATAAATGCTGCCGTTATCATCCCTGAGGGTGACTAACTGTCTCACTTCTACTTTATTGGTAATTCCAGTCTTCTTGTATCAGCTTGTTTCAAAATAGTATCAAAGTGCTGACAGGAGCTTTCCATACGCACAGGCACATGATGGGCAACTGCTCAGTACAAGGAAAAAATGAGTGTCATGGACTGACCCAATGGATAACGCAGCGTACACTAAATGAGGAACATACTGAAGCCCACAGCAGTGGTACATGATCTTCACTGCTTTTCATTCAGCTGTTGTAAGATGTTCTCACTGACCACAGATCTCAAGTGACATCATTAAGCCACACATTCTCAAAGTATATTACCTAATAAATGTGCAATTTAATGAATACAATGACAGATATCCAGACAATTATGCTTGATGTTTTTTCGGTCAAAGCCCCCCCTCCAGTCAGAACTGTGTTTTTTCTTCTTGTTGAATGTTGGAGCTTCACTGTGTAGAATGATGTATGTGCAGAGTCTGACACTATAAGGCTGTTTTCACATTCATTGCTAAAAGTGTCAGTTTTCTCTGTGCTCAGTGAAAATCTGATTTTAAGAGGCGGGGCCTACGAGCATGATTTGTGACATCACAATGTCAGACACACATTAGAGAATTTTTATGTATACCTTAACACATGTGTGAGGGGGTCATACAATTAAAACAGCAATAGGGTCCTTCATTCATTACAGCATGTGTTTTCGGATCTTAAAATTGATGTATGCTCATTTCATCACATTCCTGGTATTTTTTAATACTAATTTCTAATTACTAATTATAAATACTGATTCATACAGAATGTACATGATATATTTTACTATTGGAATTAAAATTGTTAAAGGAATATTGTGTTATTGTTTGTGAAATACACTTCCTTCCTTGCCAACGGTTAAGATTGATACCACTCTATTATATCTGTGTGGTGTCGTGTAGCTACTACCTGTTAGCTTAGTTTAGCATTAACATTCATAAAAGGTGTGACCAGCTAGTCTGGATCAGTCCGAATCTAACAAATCCGCCCACTAATGCTTAATAAGAGCATTATTAATTAACACACAGTAACTTCATGGAGTCTCTCTTAGTTGCTTGGCAACCTCACATTGACGATAATGCAAGATCCCTTGTAAAACTATAAATGACTGTTTTCATAAATTAAAGAAGTGAGATAGAACATGTTAATTAGCTTTAGAGGATTGATGGGTTGAAGTCAGGGTTGCTGGTTCCTCCTGTTTCCAGTCTTTTACACTATGCTTACACCATACTAAGCTTACTGTCCACTGGCTGTAGCTTCAAATAGTAGGCTAATGATGTTCTCATCTGACTCTCAGCAAGTAAGCAAATAAGCGTATTCACCAGCTTCTCAAATGATTTAAAGACTTTCCTATTGTTTTGTAAAATTGCATTACTTTTAGCCATTATTATGGTTTTAAATATTAAATACAGAATTTCACATGAAAGTTATTAAACACTTAAAATCTCAAGGACAGGCTGTGAAGACACAAAATAAATGATTTATGAACACTGTGGGCTTCATGTGGGCTGATTCCTACACGGTTAAGTAACCTCAGATCATCTGCTACGTTCCATTCTATAGAAAATGCAAATTTTGCCTCACCGCAACATCCTTTAAATGAGATAGGAGATTCCACACCTGCATGTGTTTAGCTGTATAAAATCTAAATAATCTGGCAAGAAGAGATTGATGCGGCATGCTTTTGTTTTTGCAGCTGCATTCTATTCATCTATCTGTAATGAAATTACCCGACGTTTACTGTAGATACTGTTTGGCAGTTTCATTAATCAGACACAGAAAGCTTTGAATGTTCCTTCCATCACTTAAGCCTTACGATGGTTTGTTCCAGTAAACCCAACTTAGTCCTTGTATACAGTGCTGTGTGGGTTGGAAAGGGGCCTTCTTGTTCCTTGTTGGAAGAAAATCAATATGTTAATATAATCAGGTATAGATAAATGAAGTTCACCGCATCACTTTTATGAGCAGGAACATGTTTGCAAGTCTCAGGCATTACTCTTTTGACGAGGTTAACATGGACCTTTGCATACAAAGACAATGTCAACTCGGACCCGATGGGCACTTCCCTTATCTTCCCTGGCTCTCTAGATTTTTAGATGGTTGAAGATGCTGATTATGGTTTTTTTTGTTTGTTGGGGGATGGAAAATGAAAGATGGGGAGGTGGAAAGGAAGAGCGAGACAGACAGACAGAGTGGGTTTATTGATTAGTGCCATCCTCCTCAGTTGACTGTGATAAATTTATCTGTGGAAACCCACTAAAGGCAGATGCATCTCCTGATCAGCCCCCCTCATCATCGCTCCCTCTCCTCTTTTGTCCTTCAGCATTGCTCTCTGCAGCAGATCTGTGAGGTCAGATATCACATGTCTGCTACCTGCTAAGAGATATTTGGGGTTTATCTTTTTGCTTTGTGGCCAGGCTGCAGTAACAGTGGTCCAGGTTTTAATAGATGCTAGTAAGACTTCATCAGTGCAGTGGATGGTCCATATATTGGGTTGGTTTTTCTTGAGAAGTCACCCCTCCCTTTGAAAATGATGGTTCCTCCCAGACCGAAGCTATCATCAAAGCGATTACCACACAGGTCTTTCTAGAAGCGTATAGGAGGGCTTACTTAATAGTTTGCAGGTGCCAGTCGGTTAAACCTGCAATTAAACAGTCAGTCTTAAGGAGCTGCAAACCCTCCTAACACATATTTATTAGTTTGGCTTGTAGTGCAGAGCCTTACGTTCCCATTACAGCCTAAATGCTGTTTCACTTGTTTTTCTATCCTGAGAGAACACAACAAAAAAGACAAATACACAGGAAACAATTAATTAAGTTTGTAGTGTTTTGGGCACACCGGCGTGGCATTCAAAAACCCACACTGGTCCAAACTTCTGCAGCAGGTTTGTTTGCTTTACTGAATAGATGTAAAAACAATTAAGTTTAATTAAGTTTTTTAAAGGCAGATGGCCTTTCTCTGGTAGACATTTTGATTTGTCAAATGCAGGTGTAAGCTTTAACATTAGTAATGGCTGCATTACAGTTGTATTGTGCATGCTGCCCCAGTGGCACAGAGCCATCATGAATGTTATCAGTTACATCCTGTCTGACATGGCGGAGATCTTTGTTGGCAGTCTGGAGTATTTCAGGTACCTGAAGTAATTGTTTCTGATCAGTGATATAAAGGTGTCGTCTGCAAACGTGTAGCCTGACTGGGGAAGTGTGCAGTTCATACTTTGTAGGGCTTGTAGGACAGACTCTCATGTTCATATCACTGGTTGTTTAGTGAGTCTTCAGGCCTAACACACATTTTTTGAACTGTGAGAGGAAACTGAGACAAACAGAAAACATGGAATTTAGGAAAAAAAACACAACCTGGAAAGAATTAAAACAGATTTTTATAAAAAGGAGTCAAAGCTTAGAATAAAACCTGCATACTTCTTGCAGTGATTGACCATGACGTACAGTATATCATCCTCTATGTTTCAGTTATCACTGTAGAGAAATTTCCATTGTCTGGTTACTGTACACGTATTTACTCTAAAATCACACTGTGCCTCTACCTCAAGTTCCAGTTCATGCTGTGTGTGAAAACCCTTCCATGCTTCACTTACTTTCACTTTCATTGCATTTGGAGTTGGCATTTTTTTTCCAAAACAATTTTATGGAAGCTGCTCTGAAGCTGCTGTGCTGAGAAGGCTCTGTGGATTATTCATGGACTCCCTGTGACTGACTGCATGACAGCAGCTTCCACTGGAATCACACATTTAATATCAACTGGCTTTCCTCGAGCGTGAATGCACGCACACATGCAGAAACACAGTCGCTGGCTGAAGATTGCTCGGCCAGAACGCTCTGTGCCTCCCTGCCTGCCAGCTGTAGATTGTGGATTGTGTCTTTGATTGTTTCAGGGTGTCAGAGAGAACCTTCTTTGATGATGGTGGACGTCTGTTTGATCCCAGTGTGAGCACACTGGATGCCTCAGCTGTGGCAGCCAACACCTATGGTTGCCACAGTTGAAGGGATATTTCATCTGTGCTCTTTACACACATAAATGCTGGCTACTACAAAGGCAGAAAGCAGGCCTGCCTTGTGGGTGCATGTGGGTTTGGTTTTGAATGTAACAGATGATTCCTCTCCCACATATGACATACGCTATGAACACAAAATATGTTGTTTCGAAAGTATTGGTTGTTTAGACAGATGCCTACAGTGTATTTTTCATTGTTCACCACCATGTCAAATCTTTCTGAGAATCTTCTTTACTACATCACAAACTGAGCAAAGGTGTTGTCCATCCTGCATCAATAGAGCTTTAAGGTTTTATGCCATTTCTACACTCTTTGTCTGAGGGGCGTAGGTTTGGCTTGAAAGTTGGTAGGGACACATGGGTGGGGTGAAATGTGCTAAGGTGTGCTAATGTGCCAACAATTAAAGCAATACATCACAGGGTCTTGGTTCTATTCTAAATGTGAAGGTGTGTCCAAACTTTTGA
>JBBPCS010041531.1:0-20364 GCA_037974645.1 Hollardia meadi
CACACACACACACACACACACACACACACACACACACACACACACACACACACACACACACACACACACAGCTCTGCCTGAAACAATTTGGTAATGAGATTCATAAAGCAGACTATTCTCAGTGTGATTCATCAAGGACTATTCCCAGGCTAGAGCAATTATTGTTTTGTTTTGGGTTTTTTCTTTTTCTTTTGGCTGCGTTGTCCGTCATTTTAGGTTTTTGAAATAGGGATACACTTGCCAATGTTTATTGGTAAGTCGGAAAACACGAGTGTCAGTTTGAGTGTTTTACTACTTACCAATAAACTTACAAATATGCATGCACAAAAGTATGCGCACACGCCTCCACACACACAAAGTAGGTCAGCAGAAAGCATCATTTGGTATGAATCATAACCTCCCATCATAGAAATAGGCTCATAACAAATCAATATGAAGCATGGCCACTGCTACAGACCAATGACGTAAACCAGCCTGTAAGCAAGCTATCACAAGCTCAATTGCATTTGATTTCATGTGACTCTCCAACAATGCGTCTGATTGTGTTGATGGTCTATGTGAGGATAGCCGTCACTGTGGTCAAATCCACAATCATGTTTTCCATCGAGAGTATTATAATTTTCCGCAGGCAGGATTTTTCATCAAAGAATTATTAGAATAAGACAGTCTAAACACTTCACAGCTGGTCTGAAGGGCTGTGGATGAGAAGGCTGGGCTAGGAAAAGGTGATGTATAATAATTTAAGAAATCATTATCTTATACTTTTTAAAATCCCTGCAGGGAAATCCTCTTTTCACTTGCTCCCACAAATGAGGTCAGAGGTAACATCTCAGCTACGGAGGAGCACCACAGGAGGTGGCAGGAATTCATTCTTTTGCTCAAAGACACTTTGAGAAGGGATGCTGACATGGGAAGATAACATGTGATTTTTACCACAGAATAAGTTGAGTAGCATTGTTGATGTTTTGACGTTATTGATGACCTCTTCGCATTCATAATGAATTGCTTCCATCGACGCTGCTTGAACTATAGCGGAGACTGTGTGAGATCCAGATGAGAAATCAACGGAGAAAACAAAACAAAACAAGAAAGAGCTCTAAACTGTTTAGAAGTCTGACATTTTCTAATTTGCTTAGGCAGCATGTTTTTGTTTGAAAGCCTTGGCTGTAAAGTCAGTGAAATGAAATTGAGAGAGAAGAAGTGAAGAGAGGGAGATGAAGAAAGTGACATACAGACCCAAAAAGCTGTGGAAGCAGAATCCTGGTTGAGGGTGTAAACACGCACTCTTACACACACACACACATACACACACACACACACACACACACGCTAATCCAGCAGTATGTTCTGTAATGAGAAGCGAACAGAAGGGGATGAGAGGATGGGGTAAGAGAGAGAGGGATGTTAAGAGTTCTGACTGGATGGACAGATGAAGGGATGGAGTCCTTTATGTAGGATAGTAATTAGTACTGACACTGAGATTTAAAAACAGGGAGAATGGTTGGAGGGAAAGAAACAGCCAGCAGGAAGTGAATTTAGAGAAATACTTTATTAAATAAAGTTACTTAAAATCGGAATAGAAGTTTTCTTTATCATTTTTGACGCTGACTCTATAGCTGCCTCGTCAGCCTTGTCAGCTGTTGATGCTCACAAGCTAGTTAAATTTTCAACATGACTGCTGCTTCTGCGGGAAACACATCACTTCCTGTGCAGAAGTATATAGTATATTTTCCTGGGACATTTTCCTTGGAACAGCAGATCACAAAGTTTTTCAAGTGAATTTTGTATTTTTATTGATAGCTTTGTATCCAGCACCCATCCCACCGACGTTTCCTGGGTGTGCATGCGACTATTGGTTGAACCAATAGTACATGAAATGCCATAGTTTGTTGGGTTTGTTTCAGCTTGAATCAATATTGTGTTGTTTGAATTGCCCATAAAGAGAAATGGACCAGGTTCCTCTTAGAAAATAAAAACAGAAACAAATGAGGGACAGACAAAGAATTGGAAGGAGTGGAAGAAAGAAACAGGGAAAAAACATAGATTCAGGGTGTACGGTTGAGTAAACAAGGGACTACCAAATTGGAGAAGAGGGTATATTAGGAGAGGGGAAAACTGCCACTTTTTATTAGAGAGAGCGAGGAAGTGGGTGGAGATAAAGATATTCAGGTTAGAGACATAAAGTGGAGATTGGACATAAGAATACAAGATGCAGGGGGAAGAAGCAGGGCAGCAGAGAGACACCCCAGAGATAAAGAGAGAGATAGAGACCAGGTAAGAGAGAACAAAAGGAAATCCTGGATACAGAGTGAGTTCAGTTAGGTGAGAGCGATCCTGCAAAATAAGGGAGGGAGAGGGATCCTGTGTGGAGGAACACTGAGAGAGCTTCATCACAGGAGCAGAGAGTGAGGGAGGGAGGGAGGGAGGGAGAGAGAGAGAGAGAGAGAGAGAGAGCTGAGCGGAGGGAAGTCTCAACAGCAGCAGCAGTTTGGCTGAGTGCTCAGTCAGACTGGCTACAGCTGTGGACCTGATATGAGCTCTGACTGACAGACAGACAGACAGACAGACAGACAGACAGACAGACAAGACAATGAAAGACGGACCAACAGAAAGAGTGAGAGAAACAGGAAGAGCACGGCAGAGTGACAGCAGAGTAGCAGGAGAGAAGAGAGACTGAGGGGGAGGCAGAGGGACGAAGCCCAGGAGCCAAAACTCTGTCGCTGCTGGAGCATTGGGGGCCGACCAGTGACAGCACAGTCAAGGGGGGAGGAGGGGGACGGTTAGGAGGTGGAGGAGGAAACAAAGAGGCCTTGGGGGCACGGTGACGGTGCCAACAGTGCCAACTGTGGTGCCGCCTTCACCCTTTCCGCCTCTGGGGGAGAGCGGAGGGGGGAGGAAGGCCGACGGAGTGGCAGGACGGGGGAGTGCGGATGGCGGGCGGGCACGGGGGGCCAGCTGGGGAGGGACGGGGAACACCCAATGGGACGTGCCCGTGGGCCGGGGCTCCTGGGTCGACCAGATGAGCGAGATGTCGCTGAGTGGGCGAGACAGCCTCCCCCAGGAGGGGGGGAGGAACGCCAGGGTCCGAAGGGCTGTCCGCATCTCGTCCCTCGTGGCTCAGGAGGTGAGTCCAAGAGTGGTACCTGTGTGTGTGTGTGTGTGTGTGTGTGTATCTGGTTCAGGGGCAGATTACACAATCAGAAAATGAAAGTGTGATGGAGACCTCAGAGTGTGACAAGTGTGTGTGTATACTGTATGTGTGTGTGTGTGTGTGCTAGACAGGGCAAGCAATCAGAGAAATACATGTGCTGTGTATTACTGATGTGTGTATGAATTTGCTTTCATTCGTACTCTGAGCTCTAGAACATGTGACCCTTGACCTCATCACTGATGGCTGCTTGTACAGCAGATGTCCAGGAACTGTTTTTTTGTGAAGGACATTGACTAAGAACATTAGCCACAATTCCCGTATTCAGACATATTCTTCCCATCCTAAGTCGATTAACGATATTATCGCAATTTCTATAGAAAATTTATAAAAATGCTCTCAGGCAAATTTTTCACTTTGTTGTGTGTTTTGTCTCTTTTTTGGCAAATGAATTTCACTCAAAATACAAGTGTAGAAAGGTGGAGAGAGAGAGTATGTAACTACAAAACATACAAAAAGAACAAACACACTGAATGTGTAGTGAAAAGGCAACGAAATAAACTGATAAACAAAAGATCCACAAGGCCTAACATAATTATTTACACATTATTATCATGTGTGTATTATTAACACAATATTAATATTTAATTTTTAAATAACACAGTTATCAACAACACCAGTATATTATGAAACCCTTAGCTGCAACTAACAACTATTTTACTTAGCGATTACTATGCAGATATTGCATATAAATGCAGACTGTACGATGAAATTTTTGGGTTGGTCCCCATTTGAATTAATGCTGCACCTTTGCTTAGAAGTTTTCATTATCTGGACAACATGAACTGAGGGTTGTTGGCCATCTTGCCTGTTATATGATGAGAAAATGTTTTCCCAGAAATATCATTCATCTCAATTTCCCATCAACTTGAGCTGCATTTAAAAATCGTACACTATTAGCATCTCAAAAGGGAAAAACTGACAACCTGGCACAGTTGCATATCAATTTTAAGTGCCCATAAATCATAAGTAATAAAAGTCTGGCAGTGTGTTGAGGAGACAAGTAACATTGTTTAAAATACAACATGGATAAGAGATCAGTCATCAGTCACGTTCATCATTACTCATCATTATTTTACCATGGGTAAAGTAATACTCTGCTACAGCCAGTGACAGTTTGTCACCTGACTCAATACCTTCACACTAATTTTAACAATGTGCACACTTTAAGAAAAGGCATTGCGTACCATTTCCTTGGTCACTATAATGTGTTTCCTGTGTATGTGTGTGTGTGTGTGTGTGTGTCTTCTTTGCTCCCTGGGTGTGCAGTGTTTCCATATTTTGGCCCCATGTCCAATGTCGCCTGTGGAGAGACAACACATCTGCACCAAAGCATCTGGGAACATTGGGTCCAAGAGTGCACTGAACCTAACAATCTTCCCTACACTGTTCCTTTTCTTACCTCTCTCTCCTCACCCCAGCTGCTGATGTAGACCCAGTCCAGGGCGATACTTATAGAACAGTGTGAAACAGGACACTCAAGGCAATGCAATCAAGTAAACACTGTATTGCAGTGCCACACGGGTTCTCTTTTAGTTCCCCCTATTTTTGAGTATATTTGTGTTTGTGTGAGAAAGTGCAAGAGATTGCGGTTAGAGCGGGGCTACTGCTGACATTTTTCAAATATTGCCATTTAAGCTCTCCGTTCAGCAGCTCTGTAAACATTGGAGATTTGCTGCTATTGAGGGAGAGACACAGAGAAGAAAGAGGAAGAGGGGAAAGTGGCATATAAATGGGCCTAGTTTATCAATATTTCTCTTTAGTACATATGCCAAATAACCACATAAATACATTGACGATATGTGTTTTCTGTGCTTGTGCTCATGTGCGCATGTGTGTATTGACAGAGAATGTGCGTGCAGGAGCAGATAGTGTGCAATGGGACACTGGCGAGCGCTGGTTCATCAATACGAACCACTCTGTTTACATAAGGCACAAGCTAAGAATTGGGGGATTGTACACTGTGTCCATGTTAGGTCACACACATACATGCACAAATTAGCCCATGTATGTGCAGGTATGCCGGAAGTGTCTGTTGATTGTGTTTGTTTTGATATTAGGTACAGTAGCATGACCTCATGTTAAAACCACCACCACCAACTTTTGTTGAACTCTGATGTTTTCAGGATGGAGTTCAGTTTACTCGTCACAAGGAGTTGTGCTCAGCTCGTGAAAAATGTTGTTTAATGCCCTCTGTCGCTCTGGAGGGAGCTTTCCAAAGTCTGAAAAAACAACCCTGATAATGTCATCATGTTATCTGGGCTTGTGCTTGAGACTTAAAGATCCCATTCACACATGTATTAAGGCATGCAAAATATTCTCTAATGTGTGTCTGACATGGTTTTTGCAAAAAAATAAAATAAAAATCCTTAAAATGGCACAAATTCTTACTACCTCATTAAATATTCCAGAATATATGCATATGTGAATATTCTTCCTTTCCTCAAAGCAGAATGTTGGACTATGATTGGCTTACAACTGTGATGTCACAAATCATACTAGTAAGAGAGAGAAAATTTACACTTTCAGCAATGAATGTGACAACATCCTTATAGTGTCAGACTCTGCACATACATCATTCTGTTGTATACAGTGAAGCTCAAACATCCAACTGGAACAACAAGAAGAAAAAAACTTTTCTGACTGGAGGGGGACATCAAAATTTATAACTAATTTAGCCTAAATTTAGCCTAGCTTTAAAAGTGGAAGCAGGGAGGAAAGACGTTATAGGAAATGTTGGATGCCACATTTTCGGAGCTTGAACAATACTAGAGCCTAAAAGGTCACGATATCTCAGCCTTACAAATGCTATTGCACATTATTGTCACATTATAATCCCAAAAATCATAAGTCAATGGATGAGCAGTGTATGGTAGTTTAATGATGTAGTTAAAACGCATTAACAAAATGTGTTACTGAACAGGAGCGTAACAATATGACAGATCACACAAAGTGCTCTGTTTTCTTCTTACATTTAAAGTGTTGTTTTTTCTGACATTAACAGGTAGACACAGACAGAATATCTGTGTCATAATGTAATAATAATAGCTGAGATAATAATAGTCTGTTTCTTTTATAGCACTAACTATCAAATTGACATACAGTAGCAGAGGTTACTGACTGTAACCAATTCAGTTCTTTTATCAAGGAAATTTGTGTGTGTGTGTGTGTGTGTTTTTATCACTTTACTTGCCTGAGCCTGACGTCATGTGGCTGACAGGGTGTTAAGAGTCAACACAATATTATAGTAAGTGTGTGCATGTGTGTGGATTTGTTTCAGTGGAAGCATTGCAATTGCTTGTGCCGGAGGATTTTAATAAGACACACACACACACACACACACACAGAGAGAGAGAGAGAGAGAGAGAGAGAGACTGTATTTGGATACAGGTCCGGCGACCCCCATGAGTCCTTTAAGGGGTTCCATGGGGTTCCCAGCAAAAAGGGTAATCATTTATTTTCTCGATAATTTCATCCATAAGTAAGACAATGACAGATTGTATGACTATTTTGGTTTTGGGCTTCATGCACCTTTTGTAATTAAACATTAAAAACAAAATTCTTATCAGATGGGGGACCCTGACAAAATCTTATTAAATGAAGGTGTTGATTTGTGTCAATTTAAGGGTCCTCGATGTGAAAAAAGTTTGGGAGCCACTGTTTTAGAGAATTATTTAGAGGACTATTTTTCTCTGTGGAAAGCTGTAATATTCTTCAAGAAGCGCACAAAATGTTCTGTTTCCACAACAGTTTTTCTTCTTCGTGTCGCAGCTGAGGCAGAGCAAAAACTGCCTCAGTATTGGACTAAAGTGAGGCAAAATAAATCAGTAATCACTGAGACAAATAGCTTTTTTTTTTTTTTTATTGTCCAGTCTCCCCTTTTTTTCTTGCCCCTGGGAAAAGTTATGTTGGCTGTCTCCAGGAGCGTCTGATCATTGGAGAGAGAGGGAGAGTGCGAACAATTCCCATCCATCAGCTTTACCAACGATGCCCTTGAACGCAGCAATCAGTAGCTCTGGAAAAATACATCAGGACTCTTCTGCCTTAGAGTCTAGAATCTGCCTTAAATTGTATCCTCTCACTACAGTGCACTATACACACTCACACCCCACCCATCTCTTGGTTGGTGGATGATGAAGTACTGCTGTTGCCCATCAGTGAGTCTTTCTGTCCGCCTTGCTCGCTCTGTCAATCTCAGGACTCTGGTATACTTTGTTTGAAATTGAATTTGGCGTGCTCTCAAAGGCAGAGCAGTGCCCGGTGTAAATGTCAGTGTGCTGACAGCCATTGGAGGTGTGTTCTGTCCTGCCAGAGGGTGGAGTTTGTGAGTCACGGTGGGGAAAAAATGATGCCAGAAATAATGTGGATGATGGAGGATAATATGGTTGCTTTAAAATCTAGAGCTAATAATACAAGAAGAAGAAATGGTTCAGCATTTTTAAACGCTACAGCAAACAAGGAGACAGAATAGAAAGACTCTCCATCCATCAATTCATCCCTCTATTCATTTAATTTGCATCATCTAATTTGTTATTATTTAATTTAATGAACAATACATTTGGCTTATTCCCTATTTTATATATGGGCTATGATATACTGTAGGTCCAACACATAATATTTGTAGCTTTCTGCACATGCTAAACTTGAGTATCTTGACTTTTCTCTCCATTCTAGGCAACGTAAAAGAAGCTAAGTACAATTACCAGCCAACTGCTTTTTTGTTAATATTCTTCAGTGGGTTAGTGCATGCACAGTGTAGGTACAGGCATGATAAATAAGGACAATAAATGTGATAATTACCCCTCCCTGTTTACCTGAATGGCGCATAAATGCTGGTGCTTATCAAGCACAGAAAAGTGCAACCAAGCTATGCGTTGTTATACTGGTGTTGGTGTGTTGTGAATGAAGCCGAAGCTGTATTATGTGAAAAACAACAATATTACCAGTTTTGCTGATCTATTTTGTGCATACAGGAAGGCTTGAGGATAAAATATTTATCTTGGTGTCATAATTGTTCTATCAATCAGTGTAGAAATAACACAGTTTAATCAAAAAGTAAACTGGACTGGGCCCCCACTTTTAAACAAATGTGCCACTAATTGCATGACATTTTTAAATAATTGCAAGGGATGGTGCTTTAGAGAGTGGTGAATGAAAGTGTGTGAATTTTTTGGCAAGTTATGGCTGGAGGCCTGTGATTGGAGGGCTTTTCTGTTCCTTCCACTTGCTGTATTTCTTTTTTTTCTTTGTAGAAAAAAATCAAAAATTTCGATTTCCTCACCATCCCATATTTGTTTTCCTCCATCTGTAACACACACAGCAGCTGTCTTTCATATTTGCAGCCTCTTTCTCTGAGTGATAGTTATCCATGCCTCGGTTCAGTTGTGTCTATTTTTTTGTCCTTTACTTGTGTTGTGCCTTTGTGTGTTCCCTCATGTGCGTATATGAGTGGCCTCCCTTGAGGAAGGCTGTGTCTTTAGCTCACCCCAGGGTGCTGCATTCTTACCACCATCCCCTCTACCCATCCACATTCTCTCTCCACTTTGTTGTTTATCTCTGGAAGGTGACTGGAGGGTTGTTGAATTCCCTGTTGGTTAGTCTATCGTTCTCCAGAGAGTGTGGGTGCAGGGGAGACAGAGGATGGACACTTTGAAGCCTCAGGGCAGTTTAGGACACTTGCTCTCTGGTATTTGAAAGACGCTAGCCAAGCAGGGAGAGTCGTCCTTGTGAATCTTTTTTTTTTTTTTTTGTCTGTTGTGTATCATTTTGTTTAGTTTTACTTTTTATTGTACAGGCAGGTCTTTTTAACCTTTCTAAGACTTTAATAAAGTCAACTTAAATATAAAAGGCAGGAGGAGAGAGAATGATACATTGTCCAAGGAGGATTTGACGGTGTGAATGCAAAACCTGGTTGCATTCTCACTGATTCAATCATTCACTCATTGATTCATTCAGACATTCATTCATTCGTTCATTCATTTTGATTACCACTTATGTACATGTTAGTAGCCGCAATTGTATATGAGGTCATGCACAAATCAATGCAATGCAATCAATTTGTTTACTCTACAGGCCATCGTGTGATTTCTGTAAAAAACTCAATAACACGCTAATGGAAAACCCTGATTAGAATGGTTGGCAGGTCATGTGTCGCGGGTAAATTATTATGGGGTGTATCACTGTTTATTATCTTCTCTTTCATCATGAAACTGAAATCAAAGCTCACTTCATCACCCCTGAATTTTAATCAAAAGGAAATAAGGGAGGGCTTTGCTGCTTGAATGCTCATCTTTTAAAGCAGATGAGGCATTGTACTGTCAATTGTAAATCACTGATGAAAGAAGCAATATGATACTTTGGTCTCCTAACTTCTCCGGTTGCAGCACTGTGAGGTGTCCTTGGAGCTAATGTTAGCATGCAAACATGATAAACTTAGATGGTGAACATGATAAACATCAGTATCTTAACATTGTCGTTGTGAGCGCGTTAGCATGCTGATGTAAGCATTTAGCTCAGGATGGCCTGACAGAGTTGTTAAGTTTTTCTATTTGTCCTGGCTGTACACTCTGGTTATTGACACTGTGGGGGACCCTGTTCTCATTATACCATATTTTTTATATGCCTTCGCACCAGTGATAGTTGTTATGTTTCGAGTTGTTGGTCCCAATCCTCATTAACGCAACATTTTGAGGGAATTTCTTCAAATGTGGCACAAATGTCCACATGGACTTAAGGATGAACTGATTAGATTTTGGTGGTCAGTGGTCATAATTCCAGAATTCACTCACTAATTCTGACAAAATCTCACACAAATGTCTAACAGGATAAAATGAAGAAGTGATGACATTTTATACCCAAAAGGTCAAAGGTCAACTTCACTGTGATATTATAATGTTTTATGGCCAATATTCAACACCATAACTCAGGAACAGAAAGGGGAGATTGTGACCATATTCCACATTCGGTCAGATACTGAATTGGTGCCCACCTTGAAAGTGTGCTGATTGTATAGATCTTCTGTGCTGCCAGGTTGAACATGCGTGTGAAGAATCCATGTTTCAGAATTTAGAGCTTTTTTGCAGCAACATCCATATTTGAAGCACTGTAGTCCACCACAAGCTCTTTGATTATGTTGACATTGAGCTTCAGGTGATTGTCGTTGCACCATGTGACCAAACTCTCCATGAGTCACAACATATATTATATGAGTCTGGACAGACATGGAAGTCAACTGCAACTTGACTGATGTTTGTAGGCATACAACTGCGAGGTGGTAATTCTAGTTTATTTATTAGTGATATAAAAGTATAGATTTATTGAGCTATAAAACACCCTTATACTTTATATGTTTACACTTATGTTTTTTGTGCCGCACTACGGATGGCATCTAAAAAATGCAAATGAGGAAGAATTAAATGAGATGGGTAGTGGAATTGACATTTTATGTGATTACCTGGCAGGTATCTCATCTCAAATTGTGTGTGTGTTTGACTTTTTGTGTGTCTCTGGAGTTGGAGGAGGTGCATGTTAAGATGTTTAGATGATGGTGCCAGTTCAGTGGTGCAGAGTGTCATGCTATTTTATGTAGCAGCGCAGCTTGTGTGTGTGTGTGTGTGTGTGTGTGCGCTTGTATTTGTAGTGTGTGTAAACTAACAGCAACTGGCTTGTCACAGCCTCATCATCCAAGGCATCCCCGAATGGCAGATGGAAAGTGGTGATAGGAACAGGAAAAAATGCTAAACAACCATGCACGCACACACACACACACACCCACCCACCCACCAAGACTGGCTGGACTGAAGCTGTCTATTACACTTGCATGTGCATCTCAAGCTTAATTTACTCTCCATAACATCCTGCCCTGTGCGCACAAGCAGGTGACAGATACAATGCGTAGTACATACAGCTAGTCTATACAGTCTCTCTCTCAAAAACACAATAAAACCCACACATAGAAACATTCATACACACATGCTACGAAAGCAGCCGAGACCCTCCCTTAGGATCCAATCAATAGTCAGTCTAGCTGCCTCCCACATTGTTCTGATGATGACAACTTGTCCTTGGCAGCTCTCGCTGTCTCACTTACTTGCATACACACACAGAGTTACTTACTTTACTTGACTCGTCAAACATCTCTGCCTCTTTGTCCCGATGAATCCAGCTCCAAATTGAGGAGATGGGAATGTGGACTATTTTAATGATAATTACACAGCAGTCATTAGACCTCCTCTGTCATTATCCCATGTAACGAGAAAGAGAGAGAGATGGCACTTCCTCCCTATTCTTTTCACACCTCTTTTCTCAGTCTTTTTCGTCCTCGCTGCCCACCTCTCCCACCACTAACTAACACCTGGCGTTACAAAATGCAGCCTGAACGTAGATATATTATCTAGATAGTGGTATGACTCTTGAATTTACTGTACACCTGCTACTAAATATGTGTTCTCTCATTATCTGAAATTTGTCCTCATTGTAATCCAGGGAATTGTGCATGTAGGCAGGGTTGATGCCAAAGTTAGAAGTGATGGCAGATGCTGTAATGCATTTCTAATTTTGAACAAGCTGTTGGAATCACATTTGCACTAGCTAACTGTAGCCATCATCCTATCACAGTGCAAGTCAGACTGCCTCCAGATATGGTCTGATAGCAGTGTGTGCCATGTACTGTATGTAATGTACTTAAGAATGTGTCTTTCTGTGGATAAGATACGCAAAATGCATCACTTATAAAGAAAAAAAAGTGCCTTTCTCACCTCTTAGTTAGCTTTCTTACATTCTCTTTGATCATCTTGTGTCCTTTTTGTCAGACTTTGTGTGGCGATATCTCCATGTTCCCAGATGTCAGGAATTACTTTGGTGGGTACATTGTTACTCTGAACCAATTGAAATGATGGCTAAAGCTACAAATGTAAGACTCAAATTATAATATGCTACAATAGACCTTTTTCACTGCAGCCATATTGACAAGAAATCGCAGATAAACACACGTGTAATGAATAAAAATGTATTAAGGTTGTGTTCCATTTAGTGTGGCAGAGCCTTTCCAGTGAGCCACCATGCACAAGAGCAGCACCTTGAGCCTATTTGACCTGAATGGAACAGAGCCTTCATTAGTATCATTGGGAACACCTGTGTTTACCCTGCTATTTCTTGCCAAAATGGCTGCTGTGAAAAAGGTCTATACCAGGGCCCTGAGACTGACAAAGTCATTAACGTTATTAATTACACCTGTGCTTTTTTCCTGCTAAGACATGTCAGGGCATCTGCTGCTTCTATTTTAAGCACAATTTTGGAGCAAAATGAGGAAGAACCAATAGAGTGATAACAAATGGAGACAGAGTAAATGATGTATATCTAGCAGTGAAAGAATAACGAGTATAGTAGTGTATATGCATTTCATGGGGTTGGCTTGCTCCTTTGCTCTGCTTCGTTCTCCCTCTACCTCTCTGCATCTCGCCATCAGTCTGACTGGCTTTGTTCCTTTATGGAGATGACGCTCTCTCTCGCAGTCTCCCCATCTTTTTTTACCCGGCAGCATGAGTGACACAGAGATGATAAAGGGAGAGAAATGATCTACTTCCTCTGCTGCTGCAGCCTGATTCATTCCAACTTGGTCGATAGTGCGAGTCTGGCAATGCATTGTGGGAGTCAGTATTCTAACTTTGTTTCGCCTCCCTCTCCCTTATTTTCATGTTATCCTTATATGTCAGTACCAGGTGTGTGTGTGTGTGTGTGTGTGTGTGTGTGTGTGTGTGTGTGTGTGTGTGTGAGGCAAACACACAAACACAGAGCAAAGCTTTCCCAAAAGAGCGCCTCACAAGCCCAATTAGTGTTTGACTCCACCTCTAAATTAAAACATTTTGCTTGACAGTTTGCCGTCATTCCTCTTGTTTTGATACCTGTTACATATAAGTTAGGAGCCAGACAGAGTGCTCAGCTTTTAATGAGCGCTGTGTTTCAGAGATTTGTATTGGCAAACGCTCTCTGCCGGATTGATCTTCTTCTACTGAGCGTTGCATCTTCTCAGCAGTTAGCTTTAACGTGAGAAAAATCACTGTGGCTTTTCCCATTCATCGGAATGATAATGGATTTATACATCCGGCACTTACTGTTTGTGTTTTGGGTAGATGTTATATAGCAAGTCAGTTATGGGCCAATCCAGGCACATTGGAATTCAAGCCACATTTTTGATTTTTGTACAATTTTTCCTGAACCACAAATCAAGGCCATATTGAAGTTGGCTGGAAGGCATATCATCACATATTTTATAGGAGTATTCCTTGTTCCAGGATTTGTCTCCTTGTCTGCCAGCAGGTCAGTTGTAAACCTGCCATGACCAGAGGGAAGTGTCTCCCCTGATAGATGTGCACTGCTCTTGGATGAGCTCAGGGGTTCTGGCTAACACACGTCACTTTCTGCTTCTCTGGGGAGGTTGTTGGCCAAGGTCTCCCGTCGCAAAGGAGCTTTGCCACTGCAGCCGTTTATCACCCTCAGTGATGGGACTCAGATTTGCTGCTGTGGCTGCCAGTCGTACCGTACCCATTCATCAAAGCGACAAATGGCTGAGGGGGGTGGGTGGGGCTATCCAAGAGCGCACGGTGCCCCATAGGATGATATCGAGGACTGACAGACTCTGCTTGATATGAGTCATGAATCAGGCTCCCGCCAATGGTTGCACTATGTGAATAGATTTATCATAATTCTTGCAAAGGGAAGTAGTTTAAATAATAAGTTTAAAGTCAGTAGTGACTGACTGCAATTTCTACAGTATATCAAGTGAAACCAATAAAAGATCTGTCTTGAAACATAACTGACTGATAGGGATGGAAGAGAGCTGATAATCTTTTGTGTTCAGTATTGAATGTTCATGTAAATGAACTTGTATAGAAGCAATAATTTCATGCCAGTACATTGTGTGCATCTTTCTAGACAGTAAAAGTACACACAGTATGAGCTGCACAGAGTAGGCAGTGGAGCTGAACTCTGCTCATCTACTTCTGTGTTTTAGCCTTACATCACATGATGAGACAGCGAGGAACAAGCCCTCCACTAAAAAGCCATCCGCCCATGTGCCTAGCAGAACATATTTGTCATGCCATGACAAAATGTACATCTCAGACTGACACTTCAACAGCTCTAACCTCTCAACGGTACCCTCAACTTCAACTCCAACTTTGTTTTTTTTTTCTTTCAGGAAATATTTCTGCGTGAACACACGCGCGCACACACATTTTTGTTCTCTTCTTCCTTATTTGGGCAATTCATCAGAATAATGTGAGGGCAGACCCGACATAAATTACATGTGGTGAGTGTTCATCTTGTCTGTGATAAAGAATGCCCAGTTTCCTCCCGGGCCATGGAATATGAATATGACTGTGAATGAATCATGGCTTTCCAGTGTCTTTGGTAAGTGTGTGTGTTTGCTCATGCATGTGTGTATGTGTGTGCATGTGCATGCGCGTGTGTCAGGTTCATCTCTTTTAATGATTTGGATGCAGATTTTTGGATCTCCAAATTCCCCGCTCTTTATGTTTAACTTCCCATGTCCTAAGCCTCCATTTGATGCCTCTAATTGAAATTTGTAATGACTCTCAAATTAGAACAGGATCATTTGGAGCTAAAAACAATAATTCTCTCTCCAATCTCTCTGTAAAAAGAGTATGCAGTGATTTCACCTTTTACCTGATGCCGCCCCTCACACCACAACTATGTGTTCAAAAAAACTCAGTGGCTGGTGGATTCAAAAATGAGGCCAGAAATAAGTTTCCTGACAAATTAAAGGGAAAACCTTAATAAATGGAGAAACATGATGAATGTAGATGCTTTTGAATAGGTCACTCGTTGCCCAGTTACACACCTATGGGAGACTTTGGAGTGATATATTACACAAGACTCTCCTCCACCACCATCATGAAAACGCCAAATGGTAGAATATCTGTTGGAAGAATAGCGTGGAGCATGAGCAGCTGTTCAGCTTGGGGTGGCCCAACACCTTCTCTAAAACACTTTGTTGTTGCTTTTTCCTTTAATAGGTATATGATATGTACACTAAATAAATCATCATACATATTAAATGAGCTATAAATTGCATCAGAAAAACAAAACTATACAGTATTACACCAAGAAAATGCAAGATTCATTTTTATCTTTGGAGGCTAATGACAATCAGTGTTTTAAAAATGACTTGTTACGTTACGGTGTTAGTGACTGAGAAAAGTAACTCATTAGAGTACTTTTGCTGAAAATGAAAATCCCTTTGTGATTTAGTTTCAGCTGTGTTCAAGTGGCGATTGCTAGCTTTGTACAAAGTTTAATAAACAAACAAAATAAACTCAAAATTTCAAAAAATAATCGTACACATATTTTCAGAAAAATCAACCGTACACCTTTAGGTTTCTCTTTTTTTTAACGAACTAAGACGAGTTTAATTACCTACACACGAAACTCACTTCATTTAAACTTCACAGAAGCAAAACTCACCAAAACCATCTTGGTTAATCTTTCCACTGGTCCAACAATCTCTTCTGGTTTGGCTAAAATAAATTCTTAATTCACTGAGGTGTGAAAATATGCTGGCTCTACATGCTGTTTTTCCATGATGTCTCTCTGCCTCTCAGCTGCCTACTCAGCAGTGGCTCTCACTCATTCTTCGGAAGTAGACAAATAAATTAATAAAACAAACGGACAAAAGTTGCCCCTGAGAGCCAAATTTTAAGCAGAGGTCTCCTCCTCTCCAAAATAAAGAGACCCATTGACTAAAACCAGTAAAAATCAGTGTCTCTTAGGAGCTCTTCGGCTTTCCCGGAAGTTATCATGTTAGCGAAAAGTGAACAAAAATTAAACACACTGTTACCTTGAATATATTATGGATTTCTCTGAGTTTGAACATTGTTGGAAACATTGTACGAGTAAGTACACAACTCGATAAAATATATAACAAGTTGTTTTTAGAAATTTTAATGTGTTAATGTTACATATTATATCTTAAACTCAGTGATTCAACTTTTACCTCAACTTTTGTTATAAAGTGTGTGTTTTTACCTATGTTGGCCCTAAGGTGAAAGACATATGTGCCCTTCACATACCTCCTTAAGCACATAAGAACTTTATGAACAGCGTTTGCTCATTTACCCGTGCACAGTCCATGATGGACGATTTCATCCAGGTGCAACACAGTTCGTTCATCAACCTAATGTGTAGCACTGACACTGACATGACCCTCGTAGGTTGCTTACGAGGTGGCAGTTCTGTAGACATCAGATTACAAATGACTGTTTAAGGTTGCCCTTGTGACTGAGTGAGCTGTGCTGTGTGGTCTAGAGGCAGTGCGTTTGAATGTTTGTCCTTTAACATACAAATAATAGTTTTGAGACAACAGTGAAGAAATTGGATGCAGCAATTTGGAATGTAACATTTCAACCAAGACCATTGAAAAACACACAGTGCTATTGAGCCAGAAGAGAAAGAAATACTAATGGGTCTTCCTTCCTGTGATATATTTTACACCCTCCCTAACCCCGGTCGGTGCTCCAGGCCATTTGAAGGAAAAACAAATCATTTCCTTGGAAGATGTACAAATTATCAACCCGTTCTCACAGTTTTTTTCCATAGAGGCAGACTCAAGTCCATGTACTTTATAGCCTGTTGTGGTCCATCCTGCACTGATGAATTAAACTTCTAACATCAAACATAGGCAGAAATTGTTGTTGTTCATTAGGTGGGAATCTTAAGGCACGAGAGGTGTCACAATATACTGATATTGATGATAATCGCGCTAATATTGATATTGTGTTAATAATACGCACATGATAATATCGTAAATCATCCAATGCAGATGTTTGGCCTTGTGGATCTTTTGTTTATCAGTTCATCTGGTTGCCTCTTCACTATTAATTAGGTGTAATTGTTCTTTTTGTAAGCTTTTCTACAGTTTACAAACTCTCTGTCCTCCTCCCTACACTCGTATTTTAAGTGTAATTCATTTGCCAAAAAAGAGACACAAAACACAATAAAACAAATTGAAGATGAATTTTTTTTCAAAATTTCTATAGATATCATGATAAAATCGTGATGGTGAATTTGTTTGGCCACAATAATTACATTATCGACGGATCTTGATCAATCAACATTTATGTTTTCTATATATGATTTATTTTTCCTCACTGTGCGACTACCTGCTATTTTTAAAACATCACACATTTGTAATTATCCATTAAGATGAACAGATGAATTTACTTCCATTAACTTTGTTCCCGCTCAGCCATTCTCCCTAAAACCGTTCTAAAACCTTAACTTTCAGAGGGATGAGAGTCCTTAGGGTAAGCCAGATTTATCTTTGAGGTTAACAGGAGTCCCAAAGTAGTTACCTGCAGCATAGGTTTTGATTTATAGATCTCGCTGCAACACTAAATGGTGTATCATATATGATCAGGCTGCGTTGTGTTATTATAATTATATTAAACATTAATTACTGAATGGGATACTGCAGTCGGCATATTTACATTGTTCCATTCACTGTAATAGGTCTGGATGTCGCAGTGAGCAGGTTTGCAGGATTGTCTTTGAACATAAAATATTTCATTTGATAGATAATGTAAGTGAGAGTGAATTGCTTCAGTCTTATTCCCACACTCAGTCTACTGCCAGCTTTTATAGTGCTGTTAATGTTTTAAAAAGTTTTTCACCGACATTGTTATCCTGGCACAATACTGAACTAAACCCAAATGCATCTTTGAAATGAGACTATATAATTGTAGCTATTGATAGATTCAAACACCTAAGGCACTCATGATAGAATTTGGAAAATATGTAAAAGATTCCTGTAGTTCGTCAAAAAAAACAAAAAAACAGCAACAAGTTGAAATCATGAAAGTTCAAATTATTCCTGTCCATCTTTATCCACAAAACTATTTATAGTTATCTCACCTGAAATCCTCTATCTGCTATCTGGATCAGCCCGTTCTCATCCCCAGCTCATCAGATATCAAAGTTTTGTCATGGCCCCTCGCATGTCATCCAGACGCACAAGGTATACCCTTTGGTGTCAGGTAGAGACTCACAAGGGTTTAATGTACCTGCAATGTAAAGCCGTCTGCGTCAGTCTCAGACAACTTTAACAGATGTTGTAGCGAGACGTACTTTCTAAAGCGAGAAAGTGCCAAAGGGGGTGAAGGGGTCGGGGTTGACTGGAGGGTCACACACACGACTTTCACCCAGGAGACCGAAGTCTGCGTCCCGTTTGAAACATCACCAGTCATTTCCTAAACCTAACCAAGTGATTTTTGTGCCTAAACTTAACCAAAGTAAAGTAGACCTTGTATCAGGATAGGACGCGTGAGGTGTGAGCCTTTGCGCGTCGTCCAGAGACGCTAAAGGGAATGCTTAGCGCATTGGTCGGCAATGCCAAAGGGTACCTGATGTGAGGGGCGCATGACCTGGGATGAGGACGGGTTTGGATATCACACCTAACAGACTGCATACGGATGTCATAATTATTGTTATATATTATCTATTATCACCAAACTCTTGGCTTGACTCTCTAAGCTTACACTTTCAAAAGTACTTGAAAAAGTTCTCTGTGTCTCTTTGTTGTCTGTGATGGATTGGCAGTTAGTTCAAGGAATGTCGCTGCCACCCACCCAGTGCATGCTGGAAGAGACTCCAACCATTTTTAACAATGTCCCTTTTTCATTAGTCATTTTAACAAGCCTTCATCAACTTCCACTTGTTCTTTCCCTTCGGAGAATCCATCTTAAGTGCTGTTCCATTAGTCTGATAACTCAAGTGATGCCTTGGAGATCGACCTTTTGAGGGAGCAGGTTCACAATGACTGCGTTGAGACTACAGGGAGACATTTGCCAGGAACGCATTTAGTTCTGCTGTCATTTACTGAGCATGACCCATCATGTAAGAACAAGCAATTTAGAGTGTATTCTTGCCCCTCTGAGCCCGCCCCCAGCTCTGCAAGTGTCCGTCAGCTCAGTGCATCACAGAGTACGAGAGGAAAGTCAGGGAGAGCATATTTAATGTCGAAATGGGCCCCTTGAATACAAATAGACATGTAAAGAAAACAAAAGAGCAGACAGATAGATGGGAGAAGAGAAGCGCTGTGCTGAAACTTCATCAGCATCCCCAGTCGTCACAGTGATGCAATCACATGCTGTGTTGTGATTTCCCGGCCAGGGAGGGGAGCTGCTGGCTCCCAGATAGAAACAATACCAGCACAGCATCATGCAATGCTTCATTTGGAAACCACAGCCATTTATCAATGCCGCCATTGATTTGTTGCTCCGCACAAACATCTTGCCCAGGGCAGAGTTTGCATGTGTGAGTATGTGTGTGTTACCACAGTAGTCTTGTGGTAAAAGAGCAGTAAGTGTGTGTGCGCAAAAGCATTTTAAATGGTAACTTTTTTAAGAGATGGTTCCTGCTTATGTATGTCTGTCTGTCGGTTTGTGTGTAAATAGCCACCACCGATATGAACCTGGAACTGAGAAGGTATAGAGGGCTATTTAAACAGATATTGTTCACACAGAGAGGATTATAGAAAATTAAAAAAGAGGAGGATTTTTTTCCTTACGTCTGCTGGCTATATGATTGCAATACGTTTTTGATGATGGGCTTAGCTGTAAGAGCTTTGCTTCTTAACCCTCAACCTCTTTCTTTCTCTCTCTTTCTCGCTGGCTTTCTTGCTTAGTCAAGTTTCCATCTGTGTATCTATATGAGCATATTCTGTCTCTGCCATTTGTGCTGTTAGCTCTCATGTTCACTGTCGCCCTCTGCCCTTTTTCATCACCCTCCACCCTCTCATCTTTCTTCTCCCCCATTTTTACCTCTCCATTGTCCTCTTCCATTCCTTCATCTCACTCTACACCAGCTTCTCTCTCTTTCTCGCTCTTTCCTCCTCTCCAGGGTTAAATTTAGATTGGAGTTTCTCTCCACTGTATCCAGGCAACCTATCCCCCATATGTAAAGAACCAGTCTTGCTCAAGTCCTCCACTAATTTTCCTCTCCTCTCTCACATCCTCCTTGTTGCCCACTTTTTCCCTTTTATCGTATACATCTCTTTTTCTTGGTACAACTGTGTGTGTGTGTGTGTGTGTGTGTGTGTGTGTGTGTGTGTGTGTGTGTGTGTGTGTGTGTGTGTGTGTGTG